>VYXB01008800.1:9301-266732 GCA_013397135.1 Pachyramphus minor
ATCTTCTTGCCCTCATCCCCTGCCAGCATCACCCTTCCCGCGTACGATGCCCGCACTCCCTTCCCTCATCCCCCGCCCGCACCCGCGCCATACCCTCCGCCTGCATCCCCCGCCCGCATCTTCACATACAACCCCCTCCCGCGTTCTCCACCCGCATCCCCCTGCCCAAAACCAACCCCCCGCCCGCATCCCCTGCCCGCATCTCCTCGGAGCGGGGCCAAGCGCCCACCATAAGGGTGGGAGCGGCCGGTGCCGGACAGGTGCGGGGCCGCGTCCTCCCGCTGCGGAGCCGCGGGGCGAGCGGAGCCTGCGGGGGCCCGGCCCGGTGCGCGCAGGGATCGTTCACCCGGTGATGAAATGCAGCTACTTCTGGGACAGAGCCCAGCAGCTTTTCCGTGCCAGCAAATACTACAGGGGAAGTGAAAAATCACTTCATGCATTGGAAGTGCAGAGATGAACTTAGTGAGGCAGAATATAAATTACCCGGAGCGAGGGAGCTCGTGCCCGGTGGTTTGATTTACACCGTCCCCCCTCACGAAAGTATCACGGGATTTTTAACAACCGTAAGGACCTTGGCCCATTTCCTTCCAGGCCACACAGAACAGCTTCCCAGAGAGGGAGAATATTCACACACACACAGAGATCTGGCTTCTAGAAGACCCACGGACCCTGGGCTGGTCATGTGGTTCTCCCCTTTCCCTGGAAATGGCTGCTGGAGCAGGATGCTGAGCATGGAATGGTGCTGAGCTGAGTCAGGGCAAAACACCTCCCAGCGATGTGTGGTACCCCAGAGTGTTCCCAGATGCCAGGGGAGTCTTTCCCTGCTGGCTGTGCCTCTGCATGGCCACATCCAGCTGACTTGCTGGGCCTGGAGCTTGGGTGGACACAGCTGCAGCAGCTCATGGCTGCAGTCAGTGTGGAAAAGGGAAATATTATCAAGCAGAGAGGCCTGGGGAAGGAAACTGGATATATCTACTGAGTTCTTCTGTCTGGAGAGAAACAAGCACAGGCAGAGCTGGACTAGACAAATGAGGTGGCATTCCCCAAGCTTTGAGAGTAGGCATAGGGTGGCTGTTGCTGGATGGATGGGCTAGGCCAGGGAAGGAATAGTGCTGGGACTAGTGGGAGGGAGGAACAGAAGGAAGAGCAGAAATCAGAGGAGCAGCTGATTTAGGCTGAGCTGAAGGCTATTGAAAGGATCAAGTTTATTTCAGGAATGCTGGATCAGATCCTAGGTGAAGGTGGTATAAACTGGGTATAAACGTGTCATTTTGAAAAGGAGCTAAATCAGGTCCAGGATTCCCTGTGCACTTGGGCTGAGGAGTGTAACATAACATGTCTCAGCCTTTGCAGCCTCCTGCTTGGGGAGCTGTTTTCCTGCAGCCTCGAAGCGGGACCTGCAAGCAGCATCACAGGAGGGAGAAAAAGACTCTTATTTATTTTTGCTGTTTGTTCTTCTGAAGTCATGTGCTCTACATCCATTTTATTGTTGCCTGCACGGCGCAGCTGGCAGAGCTCAGCTCTGCACAGAGCTCTGCTGTGTCCCTGACAGGCCCATTTGGAGCTCAGTGCTGGGTGAGAAGGGGACCCAGGGTGGCATCAAAGCCACTGCAGCTCTGCTGATGGCACATCTCTAGGTGTTGACATAGCATCCCCCACTGCTTGAACTCTCATGCATATGATTCCTGGCTCCTATTTCAGAAAAAACTGGTTGTGCTGCTGATGGATCAGCTATTCCACTGGCAATAGGAATAAGAGTAAGTCAGAGAGGCAGCCACTGATTGGAATGACTAATCTAAACCAGCTTCAGATGGTGGCCTGCAGAGGAGGAGGCAGTGAACATCCTTTGCCAGACACACACTGTTGTTGTTCACTGTTTGTATTGGTGATGGAAATGCTGGGCAGAGGTAGAAACTGAGGTGCCAGGAGCACCAGCACAGCTTTCAGGCCCTAGAACAATTCTCTGTGCCTGGTAGCAGTGGGCACTGTTGGATGGAGTGTTGCCATCACAGCGACATCTTCCCTCCCAGAGGGTCAGGAATTACAGCAAAGTCAGCTCTGGGCTGACACATACCAAGCAATGACACAAAAGCTTGCAAACCAAGCTTTGAGAGGTTCTCACACATAAGAGAAGCTCCAGAAAAAACAATTTGCTCCAGGGCTTTTTGTTGGAAATCAAAACAGAATGTAGGAGCAGAGGGAGCTCTCACACTCCCATCCGTTCTCCGTACTCCTGATTTCCAGTAGAGTAGCTCTGGATCTTGCAGTCTCTTCATGCCTGGGATCTGTCTCACGGTTATCCTGATAGGAAGCACGTCCTTTCACCTGGTGTTTATAGAAGATACAGCCTGGAGCCTTACAACAGATCTCCTCACAACCTGGACCTTTATATCTATGCATATTCCAGCCGGAATATGTTGTACAGCAGTACCTGTGAAAAGCCTGCAGCCACTTGCTGTAAATCATCCCAGGAGCCAGGGCTGTTAACTGGCTCCGTGGTGAGTGAAGATCTCTTTCTTAGGTTTTGATTTAGAGCGTGATTTAGAACCTGGCCTGTGCTCTAGACTCTGCTGTGTCCATCATGGGTTTGGATGCAGTTCTGGCCACAAGTCCTGAGTCGGCACAACAGATCCTATTTAGCCATCTCTTTGCCCTGCTGTAGCTGTGTGTGAGGGTGTCAGATGCATTTCCAACACTGGAGACCTCTGTGGTAATTTATCCCTGCAGTTGTGGATGCTGACTTGCTAAGCAGGGTGGGAGATGGGATGAGCTTTAAAGCCATCGCCTCCTGTGGGCAGCACATTCCAGGTGAAGCTGCAGGACTAGAAAAATAAATAAAAAGGATGTGTTCAGTAGTTCAGAGGTAGAAAATTACAAAAAACCTAAAACTAACCAAGGAAGGATGGATGGGAATGAGCTGTGACCCTGGGCTCAGGATTCAGGGCAGGCAGGAGGACCGGGATAAGCAGGTGGGAATCTTTAGCTGGACTTTTGGGATCAGTGGGACAGAGAGCAGTGAGGCAGGATGCGGGTGCTGGAGCAGCCTGGCAGCTTTGGGCATGTGGCTGCTCTTCCAGCAGGTACAGATGGTGAGTGGGTAAGAGAACCCTCAGGCATATGCTGGGGTACATATGTGGCTCTGGGTCCCTCCTGGCTCAGACCCTCTCCCTGCCCAGAACAGGAGGATGTAGAGTTATTCCAGCCATTTCCCACACTGCTCTGTGCTGGGGGAGACTGGCAGTCAAAATCAAAGGTGTGTTTTGAGGGAGCACGGAGAGCTCAGGAGGTACAAGGTGAGACTGAAAGATGCCTGAGAAATATGGAGGAAGTCAAAGGGAAGAGCTAACAAAGGCAACACAGTGTTTGTGCTAAAACTGTGAACAGAGAGAAAAAAGCAGCAACAAGGATCTCTGTAACGTAGCCCTAAGACCAGCAGCTATTTCTAGAATTGCTTATTGTCATGTTATCCAAATTCAGAGTTGCTTCTGCAAAACAACTCCAGGCTTTGCTGTTTTATGCCTGAGAATGCTGATAATGTGTTTATCTGCCATTTCCACTCTCCTAAAAGAGAACTATAAAGTATTTGAAAATGATGGAGGGTTGTTGTACCATGTTTTAGGCCAGTGAACAGATAAATCTAAATCAACCAGGGAAAAGAGACCAGTCAGGATTTTCCCACAATATTTATATGATGTTGGCTTAAAGTAAAGTGAGTTCTCAGAAATATTTTGATAAAATATTGTGCAATTAGAGATACATGTGTATCAATCCTTTCATTTGCTTCTTGGGGGAGAGGAGTCAAGGTTAAAAGACTGGTTGGAACTGGAAGTGCTGCTCGGGGTATTTGCTGACACTTTGGTGATGGAGCTGGATCGGGCCTTGTTAAGACTGGGAGAAATTGGGAAGTGGTCTAACCAAACCAGAAGGGATCAGAGGGCATGGATGGGTGCTGTCACTCCAGGGATAACCTTTCAGGTGTGTGGGGATGTGCAGTCCGTTGTCTCAGGGCTCTCATGTGCAGTGTCACCAGCAAGATGCTGTGTGTGACTATTTCTTCATTATCTCCATTTTTGCTTTTGGTTTTCACAACATTTTGCAGCAATGGAGTAAGTTATGAGTTGTCTGCAGAAGTATGTTCCTTAGAATTTTTTACATCTAGTACCACATAATTTCCTTGGGTGTCTCCAGCTTTCCATGGGAAAGAGAAGGAGGGAATATCCATGTCTCATTTCTCTCCCCAACTTGTGACTGGACAGATATCAAATCACCCTCCTTGTCTCAAGGGCCCCACTGCTGCAGGATATGTCACCGAGTGCTCAGATATTGCCCAAAAATATCAAACACAGACTCGGTTTCACTCCTGTGCTCAGGTGTCGCTGACCCAGTGCAATCCTGACTGCAGAGCCCAATCCTGCAACTGGAATCACACAGACAAATTTTTAATTACAGCCCCACGGACATAATGAAACCTATTTCCAGGATCAAAGCCTGAGCAACAGCAAATCCATACACATGCTGAGTGCAGAGTGAATCATGTTTATGATCCGTCAGCGTTTAGCTTCTTTGTTCCAAAATGCTGGTCAGGAAGGCAGAAGAAATATTCCCCGGGATATTATAAAGACTAACATATCATCAGAGGGAGAATCAATGGAGATTGATGGCAAATTAGATGGACACTTGAGACATTAAAAGGAAGGATGGAAAATAGGAGTGATATTATAATTGAACCATATTAATACATTTTAAATTGCTTTACAAATATTAACAAGTTAAATAAAGAAAGCCTGGAAATAATAGTTTATCTAGTCTGGGAAAGTAAGGAGCGAGAAGGGAAATTCAGGTTCCAGTACAAAGGTATATGAAGGTTAAAATGAAAAGTGATCAGAAGCATTTTAACACTTTGATGATACAAGAACAAGGGGACACATCAAAATTAAAGGGCACAACTTTTAAAGCAAATTAAAAGGAAATAGTCCTTTCTTCAGCACATGGTGAAGCCACACAATTCCCTGCTGCAGGATGTCGCTGAGATGAAAGTCCGGATGGATTTGAAGTGTAAAAGGCTACGTAACTTTGTAGCAATTAATAGCATTTGCAGCCCTGCAATCTGGGACAATGGTAATCAGATCTCATGCTTCAAAGCAAAGGCTGACCATCTTCTGGGGTCAGGAAGGACATTTTCTCTCTGCATAAAAAGGACATAATATGGTTGGCCAGGTAATATGCCTGGCTATGGTCGATCCTGCTGGAAGCTAAGTCAGCAAGAGATTAGCAAATTGCTTCTGTGGGTGCTGGATTAAGGTATTACAAAAAGGTTTTCATCAATGCCAGGCAGAATATCAATCCAACAATCTCTTCCTCTGTGTCAACTCCCACAAAAGTAATTTCAGTGATTACAGTAGATATAGGAGCAGGACATAAAAGGGGTGGTTATAAGCAGCTGCAGTGACCCTGAGCTGCACGGCTCAGTTTCCTCCATCGCTGCTGTTATCTGCGGGATGGTGCAGAGCCTGGAGTCTCCCAGCACTAGGAACTGTATGGGTATAAGCTTCGCACCCTCAAGGGCCTGCTGTCTGGACAGAGGAGGAGGAAAAGACTCAGGGAATGGCGTCACCTCTGCTCAGAACCTGAGGAAGTACAGCACAGGGCTCAGGGATCGATTCAAATCCTGTTAGAGTCACTGGAAGCATTTCAGTTTGCAGTTTTGCCTTGACAGATTTTGAAACTAGTCAGTGGCAGGGTAGTGGAACACTTTAGAAGGACCTTAAATATCGCAATGGGATATGGGGAACAGTTGGAAAATCAGCCTCCAAGGTGTTTGTAAAATGTCACCTTAAAGAATTTCCCAAGCTGATGCAGGAAGGCTGCGGCAGAGACAAGTGCATGAAACCTTGAGATTTAACCAAACCAGCCTGGCAGGAGTGACACAGTGGAGAGAGATCAGCTATGGAACCATGTCCTCTCCCCACATTTTCTCCCCAGAGCCACATCCCCATGCACCTGAGGGTCTCAAGGTGCCTCCTACAGACAGAGGTCCACCCTGTCTGCTGTGTGCTGGACACAGTCCTGCATCCTGCCCGTAGTCATCCACCAGGATGCCTTTCCCCACACTCTCCACACCCTTCCTCTCCCATTTTTTTTCCCTGTTTCTGAAGAAAGACATTTGGGTGCAGAGAGGACAGGCTGTTGTGTGCAGACAGGGATGTTCAGCTTTGAGAGGTGACACTTGCTGAGGGCCCCTTCTCCAATGGCCATGGGTGAGCAGAGGTGATGCAAATCTGCTGGTGAGGTGTTGTGTAGGTGTGATGATTGCTGTGCTTATGGGCTTGGCTGGAAAGGGGAAGGATGGACAAGGGAGTTTTAGCTCTGCAAAATTCACGAGAAAAATGCATGCAAAAAAAATAGCTATAAGGTAGGACTGCAATTTACCTGCATTATTGGAAGATTGATTTCTGATGAAAGGAGCAGAGAGAGGAGGGGAATAAAATTTTATAGATGGCAAGAATGGGGAACAGAGCTTTAAAATGGCAGCTGTGAGTTAGTATTCTTGAAGGATTGGTTCAAATGGGACTGCAGAGACCAGTGCTAGCTTCTGATTTCCAACCATCTGCATTTCGAAAAGAGAGGGAGACCAGCAGACTGGCCTCAGTGAAATTCTGCTGGATTTCCCCCAGAGAATCAGAATTGTCCCTGCATTTCAAGCACCTGAAAGACTTAAAACACTGAGAAGGCTGAAAGGTGAGGTGAGGGTCGAAAGGGAGAATGGCTGGCAGGAATAAGTGGATTGTAGCCTAGGCTGGATAATTCAGGGATCTGTAATAAAACTGCATGGTGACAGATAGTGAATAAAAGACTGCAGGTATATTATGGTTTACGGAGCACAGGACAGATGTGTCTCTAAGGAGACTGTGATAAGGAGGGGAAGGGAGCAGTGGATCAGGAGCAGAGGCTGTTTTGGGATGCAAGAGCACTGTGTGAATAAAGCAGCACCGTAGCAAGATAGTTCAATCATGGTGCTGTCACCAACATGTTATATATGACCTTGGGCAGGTCACTTAGGCTGATAGCTTCCAGAAGAGCTTTTTAAATGCATGTGTTTCCATGCACAGGAGCTGAATCTCTCACAGTCAGTACTGAGCCCTCACAGTGAATCTCAACTATCCAGGGAACTTGGATCCAAGTTTGGCATGAGGAAAAATTCTGGATTCTTTTTTAAAAGAATTCAGCACCCCCTGTCCTCAGGAAATATTTCCCCCCAAAGACTGGTCGTCAGCAGTGCTGGGCAAAAGCAGCACTGGTTTCCATCTGTCTCCCCTCCACTCCAGCAAAATGGCTCAACCTTTAGAAATCTGGCCTGAATTAATTTCTCTCCTCTTCACCCAAGACCACTGATAAAGTTGTCCTTTCACTTGAATATCCCTCCCTTGCTCACAGAAATGGGGACTTCCACAACACCCACAACGAAGTGCATGTGCAAACAAACACACACACACACAGGTGTGCATTGTGCTGCTGTTTCACTTCACCATTTTAATCTTTTTTACCAATTTCAGCACTTGCAGTAAATAGCAATTAATGATAAAGCTGCTTACCTTAAAAAGAAGAGCAAAGGAGGCTGGTAAGTCCTTCCTGCCAGTGGATTCTCCTGCAGCGCTTCTCATTACTTTGTTTTCAAGTTTGAAGGCAGAGATTTTTTCCGTGGCTGCACTTTTTTTCCTCAGTGCTGCTCCTCCAAGGCAGCTTTTTTGTAGAGCCTTGAGACCAGTGAAGTGCAGTCCCCAACCTCTTCGTGTCTCAGATCACTTTGATGCTGGGTCATGACCCTCCCTTGGGTGCCACAATAGTGGTGGCCAGAAGTGCTGGGGACAAACACACACTCTGCTGCCCTTGCACAGCATTCCTGCTTGTCTGCAGACCTCCAGCTAAAAGATTTGGAGCTGGGGAAAAGGAAATCAACAGGAGAGCTGAGATACATTCTGGATCTTATTTTTAGGTGTAATTTTAAAGCTCCAAGCACTTGAAAGGATATGAGGACTGATTTCCAGCTCAATAATGCAGAATTTTTGTAGAAACAGGCTCAAGGATGCATTTTCCACGCCCCACATGCAGAGTGTTCAAGTGTGCAGTGTCTGCTGGGACAGTGCTGGAGGACTGTGGAGGATGACAATAAGCCTTTGGAGGGTTTGTGCTTACTCATATTGCCCACAACTGATGTTAATAAAGCAAAATATACCCAGAACTGGGTTACTTCTTAGTGGCAGCTTCTTTCCTTCTGAAGAAACCTCAAGAGCAAAAAAATGCAAGTGCAATGTCTATGGCTAAGGAACACAAGAGCCAAGATTTTTGGCAATGTGGAAAGACCTGGAGATATTTTGATGCCCAGTTCCTATATATGTGCCTAATTCTCTTTAAATCCACTGGGAGTTAAGCAGGTGATGCTTCCCCAAATACCTCTGGGACAAAGACTGCTGGTGGGTGGCTGTGAGCAGGGTCCTGTGCTTGGGAGACCAGACAGATCCAAATGAGGCCTGAGGAGCAGGATCCCTGGAACAGGCTCTTCCCATCCCTGTGTTCCAAGAGCTCTTCAGGGATTGGAGGCAGGGATTGCTGATTCAGGGAGCTCTGGGGTTTTTTTTGCTTAATGTCATGTGCACTTGGACACCCCCTGTTCCAGTTTCCTGTAGGGACCTTGTGCCTGTTTGGTGCTCTGTTAGGGATAGTGGTGCTTAAAAAAAAATTAAAAAATGAGAGCCAAGAGAAGTGAAAAGAAAGAATTCAGAGAAATAGAGGGTGAAAAGGGATTGTGTCACCGTCTTAAAATAAACCAGCAGTATATGGCAATTTCTGACGGAAAAAGTAAATCCACTCTCAGATTATTTCCTGGGAACTTTTCTCTCCTTTTTGATACAAGGATTTGCTCATTTATTTTTCTGTAAATCTAATTATTTCACTCTAAGTTCACTGTTGAATGCAGGTTTAGACTAGAAGAAAGCAAAGGACTCTGAAAGTTGTCAGCTTAAGAAATTCACAGAAACTCAGCCTTGCTGAGATTTCTCACATTGTTATGAAGATCTGACAGACAGTTATTGGAATTCCTGGTAGGAATAGGTGAATAATGACTTCTCTCTTTTTTTTCTCATCAGTTTGGTTCTGGAACAAAAAATGAAGGGAAAAAATTACTTTAAGGCATTTAGATATAATTAGCGTGGCAGGGGGAAGAATGAAAAGATTTTATATTTGAGACTAGAAGGAAAGGAGAGTAGAAAATCACTTCAAAATTTACACTTAGCAGAGAAGCATAACCCTTTTTGTTTCCATAACCATATTATTCCACTTTTGGTTGGTTTTGTGGTTTTTTTCCGCTTCTTTCTAGATCCATTTAACAAAAACCTCATCATGAAGCATTTAAGTTAAGAAATAATGCAGTCGTGTACTTTGATTCTTTTAATTTTTTTTCCCATCCCATTTTTTGACAGTAACTGTCTAATGAATTCAATCTGAATTAATAAACATTGGCAGACAATCCCCAAGCACTTTTCTGAGCCTAATTTTAGGATGTGTTAAAAACAATGTCTCGCATCCTTAGTGCCTATGATTGCAGTTCCCTTTATGCTACAGGCAGTTAGAGACAATTCATACCTCAAATAACACACTCCAAGGGTCCAGAGCAGTGGGAGATAAAAGAAGGAAGTAAAAAGATTTTTCTGAAGTCACATTAAATCAGGAGAAGAAAGATATAGAGAATCCTACGTTCTTTACTTCGATTCTCCACTTTCTCACTAGCCTATGGATTAATTATAAATCTCTTTCTCACCCATTAGATTTTCCTCATACTTCTTCTACTCCTGCACTTTCTCATTCACACCTTCAAGTCTTTGCTACTCTTCCTTTAATCTGAGTTTCCTGACACTCTATTTTTTGCACACTTCCCTCTTTCCTCCTCTGCTCCTCCTGGAGAGGATTGCTAACGAAATGGCAAGTGTTAATAGCATGTCTTGGCTGTGCCTGCTGGGATGGAGAAAAGAGGAGAAAGGTGGGTGAAGGAGAAGAGTAAAGAGGGAGGAAGGGATGATCTGAACTGATTTCAGACTCTGGACAAAGGTGTGAAGGAAGGCAGAGGAACCCACTGCACGCTCAGAACCCTCACTGCTGTGGGAGCAGAGTCTGAACTGAATGTCTCGGGAGGAGAACATCAACATATCTGCAAGGTGGCACTTGTACCCTCAGGGATACAGAGGCCAAAGGGGGAGCAAAGATGTGCAGGACCAGGAGATGTGTGGGCAAAAGGGAACCAGCAGATCTGCCCTCCTTGCTGTGACAGGACCTCAATCGAGGACGTCTCGCCCTGGGTTTATCTGGATGGTTTGTGCACAGGGACTTGCAGTGCTTGAGTAAAATCAGCTGTGAATGTGCATATTCAATGAGCCAGGGGTTGGGGGTGCTCCCTGCACACCGGGGCTGCCATGCTGGCACGGATTAGACAGCCATCTGCTCTCTACAGCACACTCACAGGTCTGTACCTGCATCCAGGATGTCGCCCGGATCTCCTGCTGACTTCCTCAAATCCTGCATGTTTGGCACTGCAGCCTCTGCTGCGTGGGGACTGGACAAGTGTGGGCAGGGCCTATGGGTTTAGGGGACAGAGGCATTTAAAGGGCACACAGGAGGAGAGGTTCAAGAGCCTGTACTTTGGGCTGACAGATGCAGCTCCCGGAGGAACACAGGCCAAGCCCACAACAGCTGGCTGGAGGAACCGTGTGGGTGCTGTGGGAACAAAGATGTTGCCTAGTCTGCAATCCAGGCAGGAGGAGGGAGAAAACAGAGATGTAAATTAGAAGGAAGTTTCCTTGAGCTGCTCTGGTCTGAGAATATTATACAAAGAATAAAATGTCCAGGAATAGCTGTCTGTCATTGTAAACAGTCACATTAGCCATGATAGATAACTTCAGGCTATGTCTTCATGAGCACAGTAGACTCTAAATACTCTCCTTTCTCTAGAAACTACTTCCAAACACCTTTGATTTCACAGGGATAAGCCAGCTGTATTCCTGTTCTGCATTTAATTTAACACTCACAGAAAATTATTTATCTAGCTAGCTATTTATTATCGAATTCCATGTCTGCAGTTGAGGAAAGTCTGTTTATTCCTTTTCCACAGCAGTGTCTCTGTCTCTGGCAGCTCTGACTAGCTGCTAGATGCCCTGGGGAATGTCGAAGCAGAATTAATTAATCATGACCAGCGATGGAGGTGTTTTTCAGATTTGAATTTGGCCAGCTTATTGCACAGGATCTTTCTGGGAGTCAGGCTGTTGAAGATACAAATGTGACACCTGCTCTGGATTGCTTTCAGAGAAAGTCACTTTGGGAAGCTGCAGAGACATGTAGGATCTCTGCAGTGTGGGGGGAGATGTAGCAGAAGTCAGCAGTGTGCTGGTGGAGGGGACTGTGGGACACCATGCCAGTGAAACTGTAAACTGCCACTCAGCATGGCCTGTCCTTCCCCCAGCCCCAAAGGTGTGAATCTCTCAGCATTCACATAGAAGCCTTTCCTGAATGCCTCCACTGGAGCAGGAGGAGTTGTGATGGCACCTGGCACTTGCCAAACTGGAAGTCACCCTTCAGCATGCCCACAAGTGATGGCAGCGCCGGCCAACTGCACAGGCTGTGCTGAAACAGCAGTGTTTGCCTTACAAATGGCTCTGAATCCTTCCAGACCCTCTTCCCTCCCTTTGCAGAGCCTGATGGAGCATGTGCTGTTTTTCCTGGTCAGCAATTTCCTCCTGGCAATGGGGAAAGGTCAAGTGCCCAGGCCAATTGTCTTAGATCTGTCAGCACCCTTCAATTCCCCTGGCGATGAAGGGCTAATGATTTGCAGAGTCTGGCATGGATGGGCAATCTCTCCCTGCAGGAGCATTCCTGCTTTCCAAAGGCACTCCACAATATGGCTTGGAGTAATGAAGCATTTCCCTCAAGGACTCTTCTAGGGAGTAATTCAGTGCTCCACTGTACCCTTGCTGTCAGAGGGATCGGGCTCCAGCGCTACAGATGTGCTGATGACAAGGGGTAAGATCAACTTTCAAGTAAATTATCCACAGTGTTCAGAATTTATCATACTCAAACCTCTTTTTCTGCCTTCAACTTGTTCCATTGTTGCCTAACAGAAACAAATTGAGGCACTTTGCTCCTTCCCCACCCCAGAGATGAGGCCGCGTCTGGGATGGAGCCATTTGTGGGGCGGGGAGGTGGAAAGCTTGGCTTTTAATGGAAGTCTCAGACTCCAGCAGTGCTCACTATTAGCTGAAGGCTGTAATCCATAGTGACAGGCCAGCTGGAGCACGAGGAGACATCCAGACAGATCTGCATGCAGAGGTGCCCTCCCAGCAGCTGCGTGGGGGGATTCACATTTCCAGCCGCAGTGCCTGGCGGCCGAGGCAGATCCCTTTAAGAGGGAAAGCAGACAGAAAACCCCCTCTGCTGCTGTAAATAAACCTCCAAAGGTGGGGGATGCTTCTCCTTTTTATTCCCACTGCACAAACACTATGGTGTTGAGGACTGACCCCTCTCTCCAAGGGCTGCTGAGCCTTTGATGGGAAGGAGCAGCTCTTACTATGTACTGGAATTTGCTTTTACCCTCATGGAAGGGGGGAGAAGGGAAAGACAATGGTCAGGCATGGCCTCAATGGGAAGGAGCAGCCCTTAGCACCTACTGGAGCTTCCTTTTGCCCTGCTGAAGGGAGGAGAAGGAGTCTGGCCGTGCTCTGCCTCTTGCTCCATGCACCATCAGGCACAGCCTCACGCTGGGGTCCTGCTTTTGTCCAAATTTAAAATGGACTCTGTGTCCTCTGGCCATCCAGCCCTGCCTCCATCTCCTATTGAACTGCACAGGAGCCACCAGGGACATTTCCATACATGAAATGAAGGATCAATAAGTTGCCTCGTTCCAGGCTCACTCTGCTCTGCTGTTCTCGCCCTCCCTTTTGCCTCTCACTTCGCCCTTGTTTTCAACCCACTGTCACCACCACCAGCACAGAAATTCATGGCATGGCAGAAATTCAGAGGCTACTCATGGAGGAGAAAAAATGTGGCTTAAAGCAAGAAAAAAAATGCCAAGAACCAAACAGGTGGACTTCCAAGAAGGAGGTGGAATATATATTTTAAAAGTATATGAGTGGTTTGGAAGCCAAAGGGCCCAGGAGGTCAGTGGTATTCAGACTTAAATCCCTCATGCTCATGAAAACATTGCACACAAATTCCACTCTGGGAAAATCTGCATTTTCTTCCTTGTTTTTCCTTTAGCAAGTGGAAAGGTTGGTTTTCTGGTGTGCAGAGGGGAGTGGAATTGTGCTATGCTGTCATTGAGCTGACAGACCTGCTTGGAAAATCGACATGCTATTTCCTTGGGAAATTCTGGCCTTTTGATATGTGGTTGGGGTGTTTTTTACAGCTTCAGTGTGAAGAAGAACCAGGATCCCACAAGGCTCTTATGGCCCAAAAATCCAGAAGTAATAATAATTTGAGATCATCAATAGTTTCTGTTGTGGTGCTGAAGCACTAAAATGCCATGAGAAATATTTATCATTGTCTAATGATAACACACACAATAAATGAAACAACATCAAATATTTTATTCAATCTACAGTATATTTTCAACTCATGTCAATACAATACAAAATATGTAAAAATGGCAAAACAAATTAATTGAAACAATACAAAAATTATGTGTTTACTTCCTCAAAAATAAACATTTCAACATGACTGAAATGAAGAGAGAAAATCAAACTGATTTGTTTTGACACTTTAAACGTAAAAAAGTTTGTCAAAATTGACATGTTCCTGCTCAACGTTTGGATTTCGAGAGAACTGCGTTTTCCTGTGAAAAACTGTTCTGTCAAAATTTTTTGACCAGCTCTACTTACAGTCTATCTGAACAGACAAGCATCACAGCCAAGACTCTCAAACGCTCCAGGTGGTCAGGAGATGGATTTAGCACAGAGCAGAACAGTCTCAAAGAAGGAAATAAATAAACCTCACAGCTAGAGGTGGCCTTAAACTTGGCTCTCAAACTGCTTTAATGCTGGAGATGCTCAGACCTGAGTGGTTTTGGTCTTTAATCCTGGCAAGGACTGAATTCCTTTGGTTTTTAGCAAATCTGTGTTGCAGAACTGATGGGAATGAGTGTTGGTGATGGTGAGATTCCAGTGCAGAGCCTCAAATATCCTCTGGGATTTTTTGGTTCTTGGCTTTGGTTGGGGTCTAGCTGGTACCAGCCCTCTGGATTTGACTGATTATTGCTGGTAAGGGTGAGATGGCTTTATTTTCCACACATCCTTCTGTCTCTGTGAGATTTCCAGGCTCAGTGCATAGGGAATAGTCGGGAATGCAGTGCTGCAGTAGAGTGGCTCCGGGGTTCAGGGCTGATGAGAACAGCTTTGGGTAGGAATTCTCCCACCTTCATGATACACAGATTTTAAATCTTCTCATTATATAAATGCAGTTCCAGGTTAATTCGAGCTTCTAATTTAATATGCTGTTCCAAATTAAGAGTTAATATGGTATTTGATTATCTTTCTGCAATGAGATCCAACCCAAGGCTCATTGACTTCAATAGACCTTCCAGGAGAACCTGCAGTGGCAGAGCCTGGGCTGGTGCATTCTGAGAGCAGGAGACCTGCACTCAAGATTTCTGACTTCTGTTTCAGAAGCTGCCCATAAAATGGTGGGGTCTGGGGACTAATATATTTTCTAGTTCACATTCCTGTCCTGAATTTAAGCACTTGTGCATCAGTGGGCATATAATTTCTCCTATATGGAGTGGCAGTGCTGTAGAAGGAGCTGAACCTGGGTGTTTTCAGCCTCAGACCAGTGTCCTGTGAGCTAAAGGAGTCCACCCTAAACACTTGAATTAGTGATTTGTGGAACACACCTCGAGTCTCTGCACAGCATCCCTCAGGGAGTCGCAGGGATATGAAGGGAGCAGTTATCCTCACCCTGGTCCCACGTGCAGCTCTGTTCCTCTGCACAACTCTGAGCTGGGCTATCCTCTGGAAGTCCCACCTTGTCTCTGGAGTGTCCTGGCAGGACTGTGCACAAGGGTCTAAGACAGAGCCTGCAGGAGACTGGGTGGCTAAATGCACATGGAGATTTTTATGGCCACAGCAAATTCCTCATCCGCTCAGTGAGATAAGGAAAGCGGAGCTGCCTGAGACCAGAAATTGCAGCTGCCAACTCAGGGTCCCTTTTCTCTCCCCTCTTCAGCTGCCCCTGGTTCCCTTGGCTTCATCCAGCTGAGTGGTGGCTGAACCTGGTGCCCAGAAGAAAGCTCCAAATTAAATGGTGCTTTTCCCCCAGCTGGCAGGGCTGTCATTATCCAAGCAGCAGGAGCTGTACCAGGAGAAGCCCATGGATTTTAACGCCTTCTGCTCCTCCAGTTAGAACAGAGGAACACAAAAGACCCAGGTCAGAGGCTAAGCTCTTTTCTGAGAGACAAGAAAAATGGGAAGATTTGCAAGGATCCTTTGGTAACTTCAGCTTTCAACTTCTTACCATGCCAAAACAAGCAGTGGTAGTTTTCATTTCCCAAACCCTATGGAGTGGGGTCACTCCACATGGCTTTGGTGGCGAAGTCCCTGCCCAGGAATGAACTTCAGAACAACAAAATTATTGCAGGGAATGTAAGGTGTGGGATAAGAGTTGACTTTCTTGGGTTGAATATTACACTATTGCTCTTCAGGGCAGTTTGGGCATCAATTTTTGTTTCCTTCAGTCTCTCTGTTTACAGGTCCCAATTTGTTCAATGGAATATATTAGAAAGGCAAGACTGGCACACAGGATGGAACAGGCATGAAACCAAAGCCCAGGGTTTCTGGACTCTGACACAGGCCTCATTGAACTGAGTATTCAGATTACTCTCCTTCCTAAATTTCCAGTAAAAACTGTAGGGTATAGTATGATTTTTGTTCAGTTTATTGTGTCTGGTTTGCAGGTGTTTCTTGCTCCAAAATGCAAGAAGAGTATTAAATGAATTTGGATATTTCCTCTTATGCATAAATTACAAAATCTATTTTGGCTTAGTCAAAACACACTGTTTAAGAAAACACTTCATTTGGATTTTGAATGTATATTACTCAACATGTAATGAAAAACAAAACACAATCTTGAACCAATCCTTTCCAAACTGAACACTCGACACATTCTGTTCCAAAGAAAAGCTGACTTGATCAAAATGCCTTTTTTTTCCCCTTAAATCAACAAATTTCTACAAACTGTTTTGCCTCTGATGAATTGGCGTTTTCCTGACGTGAAATGAGCAATCCAAAAAAATTCTAAGCAGCTCTGTGGCAAGTCCCAGCTAATTCTGGAATAGTAGCAGGAAGGTGCGTAGGAAGGGTACTGCAAGGAGACGTAGCATTGAGCTGAGACTTAAGAGATTTGGGTTGAATTCCTGAAGCAGTTATAAAATGAGCTGGGACAAGTCATTAATCTACCCTGTGTCTCAATTCCCATTCTGCAGAAGAGAAAAAGCAGCACTTCCCGATTTCCTAAAGCTACTGCAAGGATAAAAATCTATTAACACTTATGAGATTACTGGACTTTGATATGAGGTGTATAAATACAGAGGAAGACAGAAGAAAGAGCTGCATTTTTGTGTAACTTAGAATGAAATTATGGGGAAGTGGACCAGCCAGGACAATAATTTAATAATAGTAGGAATAATTTCAAGTTCAGGGCAGTGCTTAATAGAAATCACTGCTCACAACCCACCATATTTTTTTTTTAATAAGCAGCTCAGAAAAGTGCAATTTATCATTATTACTATCATCTATATTCATCCTATCTCTGCCACTTCACAAATGAGAGGAGTTCCTCACAAACATCTACAAAGAGAGCTCATTATCCAGCCTCCCTATTTTTAACTCTCATTTGTGACAATAGCTATCAAAATCCTGCCAACAGTCGGGCTGCTGGTGTGCTGACACCACTGCTCCACAGCCCGCTGAGCGGTATTATCTCACTGTTCCCTCGTGCTCCCCCATCTGTCCCTGGCCATCTGGTGTCCTTGGTCTCCTAATTAGACTGTGAGTTTTTTGGGGCATGGACCGCCTTGCTGGTTTCTGTTCGTGCAGCACCTTCGGCAGGACCGGTCCGGGCTCAGTGCAGCAGGACCGTCTTCAACATCACAGAACCACAGGGGATCTTGTGTTGGAAGGGACCCACAAGGATCATCCAGTCCAACCCCTGGCCCTGCACAGACACCCCAACAAGACCACCCTGTCACTCACAGCGTTGTCCAAACCCTCCTGGAGCTCTGGCAGCCTTGGGGCTGTGCCCACTGCCCTGGGGAGCCCGTTCAGTGCCAACCACCCTCTGGGAGTAGAATCTTTCCCTGACATCCAACCTGACCCTGCCCTGACACAGCTCCAGCCGTTCCCTCAGGTCCTATTGTTGGTCAGCAGACAGAACAGATCAGTGCCTGCCCCTCCACCTCCCCTTGGGAGGAATTTGAACATCACAATGAGATCTCCTCCTCTCCAGATGAACAAACCTCATTGTCCCTTCATGTGGCTTCTCCCCAGGCCCTTCACCACCTCTGTAGCCCTGTGACACTTTGCCACATATCTGTGTGCACGTGCAGAAGTTCCCTTTAATTCTTTCCCAACCTATTGAGGTTCTCCTCTCCAAGCAGAGCCCTGAACAACGTGCCTGTGGATCCTGGAATTCAGAGCACCTCAGCCAGCAGATTTATGATGACTATTGAGGTTTAACTCCCTCTGTCCAGCACCACCTGCTGTTATGACTTGGTGGAGGCTGCTCCCTGCCTTGCTTGGTTTCAAGCCGCCTCTCACCCCCATCATCATCACACTAGTGGTTTATAATTAGCTGAAGTGCGGGGACAAACGAGCTGAAAGCAGGTACGGAGCTGTTACCAGTGTGATTCTCGCCTCGTTACAGGCAGGGAGTAATTAGAGTTTCTGCACAAAACCTGCTCCCTTTAGGCTGCTGGTTGAACTGCATTAATAAAGGAGGGTTTGTGGGGTGGTTTTGGTTCACTGAATATTCTGACAAGTTGTAAGCAAAGTGTTGACAAACTGAAGAGAAAAAAATAGTCTCTTCTCCTCGAAGTCATTTGGGGTCAAAAGTAATATTTTTATCACTGTTCCCTCTTAAGAGGATGGAGAGACAAATCAAAAGGAGAAAAAGCTTGAGTAGTTTGAAACAGAGAATTGGAAATGTTTCCCCTTGGAGCTCTCACAACCCAAACACTGACATCTCCCAATCATTATTTTTTTCAGCATGAGCAATTTGGTAAAAGTGAAGGGAATTTGTGGACATGTGTTGGTGTTCTTGGAAAGGTATTTCTTATCTCTCTCCTTGACTTTTCTCACCTAAAAATGTTTCAGCTGCAAATTTAGACACCAATCAGTGCAGAGTTACCGAGGTTTGGAGAGGAATTCAGTCATCACTGCCTGAAATGGTGAAATCCCACTTCCATAAAGAAATAGCTTTACAACCATTTGGAATTTCACAATGTTGCATGCCACAGTCATCCAGGGACTCAGAGCCACTGGTGAATTGCTCCATCCCTGGCTCCAGTCAGATATCAGTGCCTGCAAGTTTGAGCTATAAAGACATCTAGGTCAGAAGTGCCCAAATTCCATTTTCCCAGAGCTCAGGTTTATCCACAGCAGTTCCTATGACTTAACAAACCCCGACAGATTGGCTTCCCCATCCTTTTCCATCCGTGTTCCCTGTTTTCCTCCGGCTCTGACAGAAAAGGTGTCCCCAGCTTGATTGGATTGCTGGATGGGGTTTCTAAAGGACAAGCAGAGCTGTTTCCTGGGTGCTGCCTTCCAGCACTTCCACGGGCCACCTCTCAGTTAGGGGCAGGACATAAATGTTATTGCTCCAGTTGCACCTACCCCAAGTTAAATCCTAAAGGTGTAGGGCAGTAGTTACCTGTTTAGCAGGAATGTGGGTGCACAGTTAAAGCAGGGATGGCTGAACAAAATCCAGAGGAGCTTATCCCTACTTAAAATTAAGGGTACACTTAAGCTGTTTGCTGAAACGAGGTCAGACATTCGTCACTTTACAGGGTCGAGCTCTAAACTAACATAAGCTGTTTCATCTCTCCCCTGACACTTCAGCCTCTTACTAATTTATCAGCATCCTAAAGCACTGTGTGAAGTTGCTGCAGAACAGAAGTGTTTCAGATACAAATAGCAATTGTTAACCTCCTCCCTCTGGTAAATGGCAGCAGGCAGAAACCTCTCTCAACCTGCCAAGAACCAAATGTGGGACACAAGAAAGAGTTATTGGTGCATGAAGCTTAAAGAGATAGGGGACTTATTTCTTTACTGCAAATAATGTGTTCAGTAATTTCCCTTTCCTGAGTCTGCATTTCTGATGGAAATAGTTCACAACAACGAGCACGGGAGAAACAGAAGGGATGTGTGCAAGATCAATTTGAGTCTAATAGAAGGGATAAATGAAAGGTGAAGAGGTTGGGAGAAAGGTAGAAAATCCCAGGAGGCAGAGGAGTAGTGGAGTGTTCAGAGCAAGCGATGGAGAGTCAGAGCACTTGCATCCTCTCTGCCCATTTGTAGAGGGATCTGGGGCTGCACAGCCTCCCTCGTATGGAACAGACCCTGCAATATCATTTTGTGCAAAATCTATCATTCTGAGCTATACCACTGTATAAAAATTACCTTTTAAGTGGCTAAGTAGACACCCAGCTCTATTCTTTTCTTCTTATTTCAAGAAACAATGGGAGTAACAGCACTTGCCTGCCTTACTAGAGTGCTGAGAGCTTTAATTAATGTCTCTAATTCAATTTGAACTCCTTGGATAAAAGGCACTGCCTTGTGACAGCAAAGGTATTGCTGAAAATAGAATATAATTAACACACAGATATCAATCACGATGAAATTAAGTGTACATTCAAATACAACTTGCACTTTACAGAAAGTACTTGCCTATTTTTCCTCCAAGAATCCTGAAGACTCATAAGATAAGGAACGTTTAATGTCCCGGACTGAATTTCTATTAGAAAAAGTCCACCTTAAACCACCTAATAAACTACAAGGGATTGTAACAGGAATCTCCATTTGCACTGAGGGATGGACGATGCTGGAAAATGACTGGAACATGACTCAGAATCAGCACATGGAACATTTTCTTCTCCCACTACTTATTTACCATGAACTGTAGCCCATGTTCTGGCTCACCCACTGATCATGTTTGTTAACAGATGTGACATTTGCATGATCATGTTTGTTGACATGAACCAGAAGGACCCAGCTCACTGCACTGTTTTGTGCTGCTCCTGAGTGGGAAAGGAGCTTCTTAGCTTGGATTTTTTTCAACTGCTTTGTTACAAAGCTGACTGAGATGGTTGTCATTCATTGCTTATAGGACACAAACCCCTTGTGAGTCATGTGGGCAGTAGATTTGCATTCTGGTAGATGCTACAACCAGATTCTGACCTCTCCAACAAGTTCGAGGTCCAAGTAGTCACACAAATACTACTGTGATTCCAGGTTGGTAACTGGAAAGAAAGGCCAAAAAACCCCAAACATATAAGGGCACTGACCAAGGTCCTAGAGGGTGTCTGGGGCAGAACACTGGATTCCTGGATCAAACTCAGTATCTGACTCCCCCAAGCCTCCCCTTTAGTGCTGAGATTCTTTCTGTGCCAGATTTAGCTTTTGGTTAGTCTTGGGTTGGAGACCCAAGGGTTATGGACTTGGAGACATCACCTCCCTGCTTCTTCCTTTTTCCCTTTTGCCAAATCCCCAGAACACATTTCACATCAGTGGAGCCCCATAAAGACACCTGACATATTAATTTCAGATTCAAGCTTGTTAGGAGTTAGATTGAATGCACCTCACAATATTGCCTTAGACACAAAATAATCCCACTTTAGTGAGTTTTATAGCTTCCATGGGGACCAGCCCTGTGGAGTGTATTAATCTTTAATGTGAAACAACATCTCTACAGCAGCTACAGGGGGGAAAAAGATACTACTAAAAAATTAAAGTTGATGGTGTGATAGCAGTCTAGACCCAGTTGTGCTCTGCCATCCTCCATTGCCTCAGGCACCATTCCCTGCTCTCAGCACTGATCCAGCTTCCAGACTGGAGATGAGACCATTTCTTCCAGTGGTCTCAAGGCATGTTCTCCCCATGTTTTACCTCTTGGTTAAGAGCCATCACAATCCTAATCATCCTGACTCTGACTGTGGCCTGAAGGAAAGGAAGGGAGGATGAAGATGGTATGTGTGGGGAATTAGGGAATATCTCCTTTCTTTCACAAGCCAATATTTCCCCTGTGTACGATGTTCTCATGTGGGAGGACACTCTGGGATTTCTCTGAAACTCATTTTGTTTGGCTCTTCTCATACTTTGGTTCTCACTTGCACTGTGCTGGGAACTGGAAGGGGGCTGTCACTTCACCTTGGTGTGTAAGAGCTCCCTGCCTCTCTTTGCAATAGGAATTCAATAGAAAGTGAAATATTTAAAGGAAAACTGATCCAGGCTGGCTGATGAGGGAAGTAGTTATGGATGAGTTTAATGAACAGACAAGCAAGCCAGCTTGGACAACATGTGCAGAACACCTGATCATTATCAGCAGTGATGCCATATCCTGCTAAGGGCAAATCTGCTGAGCTGGCAGCTGCATCCCACTGTGGTGGGACAACAGCAGCAAGGCAGGAGAACCAGGAGAAACTGCTGAACTGGAATTTGGAAATCCTGAGGGTGGGATGCAGCTGGGAGCACATCCCTATAATCACCTCAGGCTCATGGCTGCTGTGAGTGGAAGAAGAGGTGTATTGTAGCCCACTTGGAATATGCTCTGATTCCCTCTGTGTGGGGCTGGAAACTCCCCAAATCCCTGTTTTTTAAGGTAAACTTGAACCAGTCCTTTGTGTGAGGTGAGGCACTAAAGCACCAAGAACTGCCCTGTGTATGGATGAAGTAGGAGTCCGTGGTGAAGGCTGATGTTAAATACCTGTCTCCAGAACAGGAACAACCTCCTCAGCCAGGAGCTGCAGGTCCCACCAGGTTTAATAACAGTAATACTCCCTCTGCAATTGGAAAGAAGTTTATACGTGGCCAACAGAAAAACCGAACATTCATTAATTTTTTCTCATTTCTCGCTGTAATGCAACAGCTGAGTGTCATTTTTAACCAGACTTACACAGCTCTGCCTTGTCAAGTGCTGTGAGCTCACTGCAGCTCCACTGACACATGCTGTGCACACGTGCAGCTCCCACACACCCCGGCTCACACTCGCTGCTGGTGCTGCCCAGCACACTCAGGGCTTCAATCCCCCTGCACAGGAGACTTGCACACTCACTGCCGTGGGCTGAGGCTTTGCTGTGCTCTTGGTGAGAATCTCTGGAGCATGGGAGATGGTTCATACCAACCAGAAATGCTGATGGCCTCTGGTCTGTGCTCTGCTGCTCTCACCAGCCAAGGTGTGAATGTGTGTGGCGTCTCTAGCACACCTCGGTTTGGCCTCTCCTACACTCTTAGCAAAACCTTTTCTCTCTGGGAATTGCAAACTTTTGGAGTGCTTATAGTGGACTCAGAAGGGTTTCTGGAGATGTACAAATAAGCCTGACACTAAATCTCACTGTGGCAGAGCTCTGCATAGCCTTTCTCCTCCTTTAAAAAGTAGCTACAGTCTCTCTACACTGTATTTTACAGAAATAGGTGGGTATCACCCAACCAGGGGGAAAATTTTGTCCAGGTTTGAGCTCCTAGAGTGGGAGGTGCAGCCTTAAGATTGCTCTGCCTGCCCCAAGTGTGCACACCTTGTTGGCACATCCTCCACAAATCCCAGGACAGGAGGGGGGCAGGAGGAAGAACTGCTCCTGAGTGTGGAGAGAGGAATTTTTCTGAGCAGCACCAGCAGCTCCCAGTGACAAGGAGAACAACCCAGTAGGTTGTGGTTCAGAAGAAGAGGGGGGTGTCCACACTGGGTGCTAAATAAGCCCCTCACCTGCCCCCAAGGGAGCACGTGGCTTTGTTCAGAGAAGGGCATTGTGCCAACAGCCTGACTGCGGAGGCGGATGATCTAACGCTGGAAATGGGAGTCAGGAGACGAGGGCTGTCTTCCAGCTGTATCCATGGCGTGCTGAGTAACCTTTGGCAAGGCACCTCACCCCTCTGCTTCCCTTCCCACTCATCATATGTCTTGTCACTCGTCAGGGAGAGGAGCTGGCTCGTGGCAGGGCTGCCCTGAGCCGCGCTGTGCCGGGGGGTGCAGCGGGACAGCCGCTCTCCCACCAGGGCAGCGACAGTGTGCCCTGCTCCAGGTGGTGTGGAGCATCCCCCGAAGCTCCCTGGTAAACCTACACTGAATATGCATGTTAAATATGTCACCCTGCACAGCCTTGATCTTGGGAAGAGCCTGGAGGTCCTACCATAACCGAAATAGCAACAGACCCCGTCCCCTTCCACCACACACCTCCCCAAAACCCAGGCAGGAAAGCAGGTTGAGGACATTTTTATCTGTCAAAGCTTGGCAGGATTTCATGGCAGTGTGTGTGTCTGTGTGAGTGTGTGTGTGTGTCTGTGTGTCCGTGTGTGCTCCTCGCCGGAGCCTGGGTAATTATTTTGTTTTATTTCTTTTTTTGGCAACACTTTAAAGTGAGAGCTGGGTCTTTATAGATTGCTCAGGTTGCACAGAGTATGGATTACAGATCATCAGAGAGACATGAAAGCAGAAGACACGTTTCTCTGGCACAGCATTAAAGGGACAATAAAGGGGTAATTGTAGCCTGGGGTGCAGCCACCTCCTGTGCCCGGCCTTCACTCGCCTTTGCAGCACTGCAGAGAACTTCACGAGGGAAATGATGGAGAAGCTGGGGTGAGGATGGCTCAGGTCAGGACCTGGTTATTTCAAAGGTGATATATGCTCAGGAGGTTAAAGGCACCACTTAGGCACATGAATAAAACACTGCCAAATACTCTAAGCTGTAACACAGGCAAACCAAAGGCTTTTAAAACTAGATTTTTTTCTGTCTATTTGCACCCTGAGAGTTGGTTGTCAAAGGATCAAAGCAATTCCCATTTTTAAACTCTCTCTTTCTCTCCCTCCTCCCTCTCCTCCCCTCCATTTCTCTCTCTCTCTTTCTCTTTCCTTCCTCCTATTCCCTCTCTATTTCAACAGGACTCCACAGAATGGAGCAAGAATGAGAGGAAAAAGGCAGACAGAAAAGCATGAACTGGAGGCTTGTTGAGTTCCTCTACCTCCTGTTTATATGGGACCATATACTCGTACAGCCCTCCCACCAGGACCCAGCTGCTACCAACCAACATGTCTCCAAGGAGTTTGATTGGCTTATTTCAGACAGGGGGCCTTTCCACCACTCACGGAGCTACTTATCCTTTGTGGAAAGACATCGTCAAGGATTTACAACCAGATATAAAATATACAGGTATGTCTGTTCCCCGCCCCGCCTGTGGCTTGGAGAAGTTGTCTGGTGGTGGGAACTCAGCCAGTTCCCGTGGGCTCCAGGCTCCTAGTCCGTAGGAGATGCATCATTGTCCCTGTTCCACCTGGAAACGCTCCCTTGGTTCTCCGTGGTCCTCAGCTGGCAGAGCAAATCGCTTCAAAGGCTGGGATGTGGTGCTGTGATAGTGAGATGAAAGCACTGCAGTGTCATGGCAATGTGCACAGCGTAGACGGAGATAAAAAGGGACTAAGGGTGTGGGTGTTCTTCATTTGTGGTGACAGACAGTTCACAGGCAGGTTCACGAGCAGGTTTTTCAAATCAGTGGAGCTCTGGACAGCCCAAATTCATACATGTGAACTGCCAATAGCTTCAGGTTCACATGGGCATAAAGATGTCACAACACACATCAGGTGACAGCTCTCACACTGCTGTGCATGAGCCTTACCTGTTTGCTGCCTGGCAGAGAACTGTGCAGATTATCTCTCCATATGTGTTGGACTCATCCACAGAACTGTGATCTTGGTTTAAAAAACCCCAGAGAATTAAAAAACTACAGAGAACAGGCAGAATTTGGATTTTCCTTTGCCTTCTAGGTTTTGAAACCTTTGTTACTGCTTGTTTCAAGCTCTTCTTGCCAGCTGTGCTACCCAGAAACACGCTTTTTTCTCTTCATTTTAACATGAAAAGCTGGGGTGCTCACATGAACCTCCCATTAAAGCAGCAAGTGCTTTGGAGTGAAGGGGAATAAGCCAGCAAGTGTCAGGAGATTTGTGCTAAAACCCAAAGAGACTGCAAAACTCTCAGAGACATGTGTGCATTTACATAATTATATAGTCCTGTTGTGCTTCAGAAAGACACTTCCAAACACAGCCATGCAAACCAGGAGGCAGGGAAGCACCAGTGAATAGCCTGTTGGCACATGGAGACACAGGATGGCTGGGAATGGGGGAACAGGGATCCACATGTGTGCAGGCAGTGTCCTCCCACGGGCAGGGAGCCAAAAGCACTTGCAGAGTAACAGAGACATGCAAGGCATCACCTACGTGTGGGGAAGAAAAATGAGTTGCTCCTGTGCCATGGCCTCCAGGGAGTGCAGCACCCCCTCCCCTCACACCAGCAAGGGGAGGTTAGCACAGGGGGAAAATATTGTCCTGGCTTGTCCTCATTCAGAACAGCTCAGGGGGAAGACAGCCCCAAAAACTAGAAATTCTGCCACACTTCCACTAGTGAGGTTTTAATAGTGAGGTCTTTGCTTGCATGGAGTGACAGAGAAAACTTGCCCTTTTTGCAAAGCCTTTCTGCCTGGCTGTGGCTCCCCCCAGCTCACCCCCTGCCCTGCCTGACAACAGACACTGTGGCCAAAGCCACAGATCCTTGCCCTGCTCAGTGCCCCTGGCAGCAGCTCTGCCCTGTGCTAAAGAGCTGTGCAGCCCGGGCTGCCAGCACAGCACTCTGCAGGATGGGCTGGGAGGGAAACCCACACGATGGATGTGTTCAGACACATCCACGGACTGTCACTGCGGGTCAGGCCAGAGATCCGTCAAGCCTGGGATCCTGTCTCTAAGAATCATGGAGAAACGGGTAGGGAAGGACCTTGAGAGGTCATTTACTCCATGCCTCTTCCCCAAGGCAGACTCAGCCATACCTGTGTCACGTCTGACAGAGGGTCGTGTGTAACCTGGAAGGTTTCCTGTGACGGGGAATTCACACCCAGATCAGGCAGCCTGGACCACGGCTCTGCCACCTCCACTTTTGTAAAGGAGCTAAAAACTGTCTGTATGTGAAGCCTGTGATTTCTAGTTTTATCTATTAGGGGATGAGGAACAAATTCCTTTTTGATTTGTAGGAGACTGCGAAGAATTTGAAGCCTTATCTCAGTTCAGGATGAACTTTACAAATGGGAAGTAGAAAGGGATCTGGTTTTCCTCTATTTCTGTTGGATATTGCTGTAGCACTTAGGAAAGACATTTGTATCATGGGGAGGACACAACATTCTCCTTCCACTGTGGGAGAAAAAAGGCAGCAGCATTCTGTGTGCGTGGGATGAGTCTGAGATGGTGACAATGCTGGGGAAATTGCTCACAAAAAAACTGGAGATGAGACAAAGTCCAGTGGAAATTGTTAGGGAAAGAGTTTAAGAGAGGCAGGAGGAAGACTGCAAGGGCAGCTTGTGACATCTCATGGCAAAATACCACACACTGAGCTGAAGGGATTGGGGAACTCCAGCCATGTGTGTCCTGGCCGGAGCTGCTGGGAGCTGAGCACTTTGGAAAAACACTCTCTGGGACTAATTTGCTCCCAGTGTGGTCACCTGAGGAGGAGGGGAAAGCCTTATGTGCTTCAGCAGAGCACATGGAGCCATCAGGTAGGAGTCTGGCTGGATGTTGGAGGGCTGGTTGTTTTTAATATTTGCCCCTGCTGGCAAAACTGGTCACTTAAAAACTGAACCCATGTATTTTTGAAGGAGTATCAAAATCAGTCTTGCTGTGGGGAATTAGTGGAACCACAGTCAGTCCTGGCAGCTGAGAGCTGGACTCTGCACACCCCCCAGAATATATCGTATTACTGAAACCCACAGGGGTAAAATCTCATTTTGTGGGCTCCTTAAATTGACTCCGAGAATCTGTAAAGCTGTTGGGATTTTGTCAACTGTTTAATTCCAACACAGAAGCCTCTTTCCTACCAAATGATGTCTCTCAATTGCTCTTTGCACTAGACTAGCCCAAGGGAGGCACATATTCTACATTAAGGATATCACTCCTTTCCTTAGGAAAGCAGCTGATGTGGAGCAGGGGAATTTTCTGTGCAATCTTCTCTTTCAGTGCTCCTTTCCCCCATATGTTTTCTGGTCAGCTGGTTTGTTCTGTGTCCTTCAGTCAAACAGTTCCTTGGGGAACTTGTGGTTTTGTTGAGTGATGTTTCACCTGACCACTGCTCTTCTCCTAAGGCCCACAGCAGACCCCAAACCAGCCACAGTGACCAAGGGTTTGGAGAGGCCTCCCCCATCCCTAATTGAAACACTGTCAGCTGTTTAGTGGTGATTTTCCCAGTGTCCTGCTGTGCAGGAACATGGACACAGGGCATCAGGACCGTGTTGTTGACACTGGAAACCCCAAGACAAAGCCACTGTCGATGCTCAGAGCAGCACAAGACAAAATGCAGCACTTCCTCCTTCCTACAGGTGATGTTAAAACCACCAAACTAAACTGTGCACCTCCTTCCATCACTGCTGAAGTCCAGGAGTGTGTCAGCAGCAAGCACAGAGCCTGTTGCAGTTATCAGGGTTGTTTTATATATGCTGCATAAGCAGAATTGCTGTAGAACCTCATAGCTGCTGATATCTTTCATAGGATGCCTGGATTCAGATCTACTATCGTAGCATGGAAAATAATTCACTGCTACAATCTCCAAAGGCTTGTTCCCTGCTCCTATGTGTTTCATCTCAGCAGAATTCAGGTCTCTTTCTTGCAAAACTTGGGCCACTGATTTTCCTGGTCCCCTCAGTCAAGGTTTGCACCTTGCATGTGGTATTAGGAGGAAGGCAGGCAAAGGGGGAGATCTTTTCTATTAAATCATGAACAGTAGGAGTAGATACAATTGCATTAAGGAAGCACATTAATCAGCATCGGTTCATACTAATAAGGTGGTTTAGGGGGGCCTCTGGCAGGAAAATGCTGCTTTGATCATTATCTGTGCACCCTGATGCTAATGCAGATAGGATGGCAGATGCTGAGAGTGGTTTGTGGGATGTCTGAATATTCATTATCACTATCCTTGTTGTTGTTCCTAGTCATGAGAGCCTTGGGTACGAGGTACTGCAGGAAGGCTGGAAAACAGATGAAGCTCAGCTTGGCTTTGGGATTGGGTCCTGCTCAGACCAGAAAACATTCCTGTTCACACAGAACAGTTACCAGCTTCAGCCCACTGCTTTGAAGTATGTCGTAGTGTTGTCCTTTTTCTCTTCTCTCAGAAAATGATTATTTAGCTACAAGGCAAAGCAAAGAAAACAGTGGGCTGAGCAGTTGAATACCTGATGTAAACAGCCAGGCAGAGGCACTGACACAGGCATTTCACTGATGATGCTGCTCAGTTGAGGTCAGTTCTAGAAAAACAAATCTTTTCTCGAAAAAAAAAAAAAGCAGCTCTGTTGCTCGAGGTTGGACATGAGAGGCAAAGAATGAAGAGGTGAGATGGGCTCATCCAGCTGAGTAGGCAGGCTGCCAGCTCTTTGGGAAAACAGGGGCTGGGCACAGCACACTGGAAGAGGGAAGGGAGGTAACACCAGCAGGATGTGGATTTTTGCCCCAGGCTCATGGTGTGGCTGTGGGTGAAATCACTTCTCCTTGCCTGGGTTCCCTCCCACCCCTGGAGAATGGGAGATGACAGCAATTGCCTGCTCTGCATTGCTGGGCAGACTTAATTAAATGCTGCAAGACGTTTGGACATAAGGGACAGGAGCAATATAAAATGGATGATCACACGGGGCTGGAAGGGGAATGTGCATGTGCAAGAAGAAATGCGGATTTTCCATGTGTGGGAGTTTAATTCCACTTTCTGAAATGACAGTAGGGATGGGGAAATCTGGCTCTCTGTGTAAGAGAGCAGGGCAACCCTGGGGTATAAAAAGATCTGCTTCCCTTGCAGGTTCTCCTGCAGTGGGACCATTTAAAGGCTGCCTAATTTCATGAAACCTGCAAATACAGAATCCTTCCGAGACCTCTGTCAGGTCTGGTTAAAATGCACCAGCAGATTCAAAACTTGGTGGGGGATGTGACACCAAACCAGCCAGTCCTGCCCCATCCCTCCACCTGCAGAGGGACAAGACAAAAACTGATTGCTTAAAACAAGGTCCCTGGATATATAAAAATGAAATGGAACTCCTGAGACAGGAAAGGTTGGGAGTAACTGTCTGTACAAGCTGGCTAGAAATTGGTTGGGATGCTGTCTGGGGGGAAAAAAAGCTGATTTCCAACCTACCCTCCCTGCCAAATATTGTTTCATAAACAGGTCTCAGTGCAGAGGTGAGAGGTGTCTCCATCCTGGGTTGTTTTCAAGGCTTGGCTGGACAAAGCCTGAGCTGATGTGCTCAAGAGCTGGTGATAGCCCTGCTTCAAGTGGGAGGTTGGATTAGGCACCCCCAGGGCCCCATCTAACCAACATTTCTGTGATTTCCCTGTTTCTCCAGTTCAGAGTGGACACTACACTGCCTGCTCATAAAGGGATTTGCACTGCTGAATGCATTCAGCCACACTAGAGGTTTTTATTTAGTCCTAGAAAACCCACAAATCAGGGCTACGTGCTCTCTAAACATGTCACTGCCTTGGTGAAGAGGAAGAGAAGGATCACAGAGCCAGGATCTTTGCTGTGCACGTAGCACAGGCTACAATAGACTTAGAAAGGCACATGCTGTTCTGCTGTTTAAATTTTCCCTTAGAGGGAAAAAAAAAAATAAAAAGGGAGGAAAAGAAAATTGGTCTCACAAAACTGCCTCACAAAATTTTCGAAGTTTTATGGCGCCACAAATTAAAAACAATGAGCCAGATTCTCTGTGATAAATACATGAAACTGTTGACTTCAAGGAAAATTCACGAATTTATTGGCTGGAGAATCTCTTGCAGGACTTCCAGCACTGCCCAGACCTGCACACACAGCACCAGGGTTTTTGTGGCTGCTTGCCCTGGCTGGGAGGATAATGAGCTTTTATCATTTCTAAGCAAAAGCAACTCCTACATCAGGCACTGGGCTTGGCCAATGTGCTTAGTGAATGTGAGGGGTTTTATGACTGGTTTTAAAGCAGAATCACAGATCACAGAATCATTTGGGTTGGAAAAGACCTCCAAGATCATCAAGTCCAACCTTGTCACCCAGCCCAGAGCACTGAGTGCTACATCCAGTCGTTCTCTGGACCCTTCCAGGGATGGGGACTCCGAATCTCCCTGGACAGTCCCTTCCAATGCCTGAGCACCCTTTCAGTGAGGGAATTCTTCCTGATGTCCCACCTGAACCTCCCCTGGCACAGTTTGAGGCTGTTTCATCCTGTCACTGGTTGCTCAGGAGAAGAGTGAGCAGGTCTTTCCTGAGCCTCCTTTTCTCCAGGCTGAAGTTTTCTCAAAGCTACAAAAATTTTGCCTTTCCTGACCAGAGCTTCCNTTCCAGGGATGGGGACTCCGAATCTCCCTGGACAGTCCCTTCCAATACCTGACCACCCTTTCAGTGAGGGAATTCTTCCTGATGTCCCACCTGAACCTCCCCTGGCACAGTTTGAGGCTGTTTCATCCTGTCACTGGTTGCTCAGGAGAAGAGTGAGCAGGTCTTTCCTGAGCCTCCTTTTCTCCAGGCTGAAGTTTTCTCAAAGCTACAAAAATTTTGCCTTTCCTGACCAGAGCTTCCAGGCAGGTTTCATGCAAAACTGTGATTTCCACAACTGAAGAACTGATCTGGCAGAAAAGTAATCTCAACAAGGAAAAAAAAGGAAAGAAGGAAAAAAGTTAATTTTTAACTAGATCACTTTTCTGGTCTCATTCATTCAGGGGTCAGGTGACAGTAAAGGGACAGGACTGTGGGGAGGGAGGCAGGAAGGGGACTAAGGGGACTGGTGAGGCTGTTTCCAGCAGCAACATGGATTAAAATTTTCAAGTGGTTGTGAAGATGTTCTGGTTGTGTTAAGTTCTGGCAGAGACAAGATCTCTTAGAGCCTTTTCCGCCACCTTTTCAGTCCATTCTTCTTCTCCCATCTCTCCACTCCTCATTGACTCCTTTTGCTGTCTCTCTATTGCCTTGAATTTAATCTACTGGTCACTAGAGCTGTGCAAATAATTGATTTTGTGGTTCACTGGTTGTATGGAACAAAAATAACATTAAAAATGGCTTGATCTGAAATGGATGTTTGTTCAACTTTTCAGTAAAATGAAAAAATGTAAACATTTCATTTCAGGCTCAGTGAAAGGCTTAAGGTTTGCTGTTTGTTTTCATTTTATTAATCCAGTGAAAAACTTTTTTTTTGTTGCAATTTTTAAGGTGTAAAAGTTCATCTCAAAACACCAAGTCAAGTAGTGCCACTTAAAAAATGTCAAAAGACAAACAATTTGATTTTTTGAGTGCATTGTGTTTGGCTGTTTGCTCTTCAGCTTGAATTTACAAGGAGATTTTATGTCCTTGAGATAGGGAAGGAGAGAAAAAAACCAACACTCACTGTCCTTGTTCATTAGGTGACTTTGAAATCTTAAAATTCCCCAGGGTTGAACTTTGATTTCCCTTGGGTTCAGCTTTTGCCATCTTAGGAAAAAGGAAAAAAACCTCAACAATAATTTCCCCAGCACTGCTGGACAAGGGAGTCAGAGCCAAGAGGAGCAGCAGCTCTGCTGTGGGAAGGTTTGGGCTTGCTCAAAACCCAGCTGGGTGCTGAGGCCTGTGTGCTGTGACTGTGACAAACTCTACAACACGGCTGCAGTCAGAGATCCCCTCTCACACACATATCCTGGCAAGTTTTCAGTCCTTTTCTGGTTGTTTGGATGCCTGAAGCATCCAAAAAGGCACCGTGAACGTTCTTCTCAAACAGCATTAAGGTGATGCTCAGCTCTGGGATGAATTGATAGGCACTGTTAGGCTTTTTAATCTTTGCCTGGGCTTTTTTAGTCATGCTGAAGTTCTGCTGACAAGGTTTTCCTATTAGGGTTTTATGTTATCTGTTTAAAGGGGACATCAACTTTTATGTCTTCCAGTCAGAGGCAAGGCTTTTTTAGGGGAGACAACACAGCAGTTGAAGGACAGAGGGAGCTGAGATGAAAGGAGGCTCTTGGCTCCATGCAGCAATTGCAGGGCAAAAAAAGGCAGGATCCCCATGGTTTACATTATGCATGTAAAGGAGTGATGTACATTGGTTTGTAATCAGTAAATGCCGCCCAAATAAATGTGTGTAAACCAAAAATTGGAATCTATTTCCATAGTGCATGTAAACAATGAAGGCTCTAGTGTTCTCTTCAATGTAAATGTTAATCTAAAAATGACATTACTACAAGTTGAAGCAACTTTACAAGAGAGCCACAATTTACATTCCTGTCTCACCAGCTCTAACAGCAGTTTGGCAAACAGGAGCCATTCAGTGATGGGCATAAACCAGACAATTCCATCACAGAGCATCTCCTTCAGCCACAACCTTCATTCTTCATGCAGTTCAGGGACTGGTGTTGTTACATTCCCTGCATAATGCAGCTCCCTGCATATGGGAAGATTTTCATATATTTGCATAAACAGAATAGAGGCAGAATTAGGGGGTGGCAGGGGCTGAGTTGTGCAGAGCTGAGTCCTGGGGTGTGTGAGCAGACACAGAGCTTGGCCCTGGTTGGGGCTGGAGGAGCAGCTGCTCTGGCTGTGTCTGGACTCAGATGGCAAGAGCTTGGGAACACCCCTGGCAGCTGCAGGGTTTGACAGAAGGACACACTTCTCCCTCTCTTTGATATTCTGGAGAACACAGGGCAAGAGGAAGGATAAATGGCACCAGCCTTTGATATGCTTGGAGCTGCTGAGAAGTGGGAACAGAACATCTGGCCGAGCTCTGGGGTAGGGCAGCCCCACATCTCAACTGAACCAGCCCATGCAGAACAGCACAGGAGCAATATATTTTCTTTTTCACATTCTGACAGGGCTCCTGTGGTCAGGACACACCAGTTCCTCTGCAGAAAAGCTCTCAGGTGAGCTGTGTGCCTGGAAAGGCAGATCCCTGCCTGGCTGCCCTGCCTGCTGACCCAGGAGAGCTCTGAGCTGGATGGGCTGAGCACTAGCACAGTTCTGCAGGGCTGCTCCAGCACAGCAATCCCCTTTCTCAGCCCAGAATGAAATATTTTGATCGCCCTCCCAGTGAATTCCAGAAGCAGCACAGAAATACTTTAGTCACTGAACCTTCCCAAAGAGATGTGCATCCTGCTGGGCTTGGACAAGGATGTCCACATCCTGTCCCCTGTGAGACCTGGCATGGTGGGGCATCTTTTCCCCTCCACATGCCAAGCAGAGGCTGTGCCCAGCAGGGCTGCTCCCAGCATGCTGTGACAGCAATGACTCTGCACGTTCATCCCCCATCTCTCCAGAGCAGCAGACTATGGTCCAGTGGCTTGGGAGCATATTTTAAAGGCTAACAAGGCAAAGAGAAGATTTTACTCTCCTTTTAAAAAAAAATATTTTCTTTTTGTGTACAGATTATTAATTCTGCTTTCAAACCAGGCAGATGCTTATTTCAGCAAAGAAGCCATTGAATTAAAAAAAAAGGAAAAAAGCCATCCTGTTACGCACAGAATAATTTTGTTCTGGCACCAGTAGCACTGGGAGATGGCATGATCCCCCCCCCATTATAGGGCTTTTTCTATTTCTGGATCCCTCTAATGTTTCCCTTGGGTTCCAGAAAGTATTTTTTTCCCCTTTTTTTTTTGCTGATTGCCACCCACCAGTCTCTGTAAATGGAACAAGATGTGTCCCACCGGGGCAGCCGGAGCCGTCCGGGCTGGATTCCTGTGTTCAGCTGCTAAGAGCAGGTACAGAACCCAAGGACACGTCTGCACAGAAACCCAGGGATCAGCTCTGCCTGCAACAGGGAGGGAGGTGGGTTTGGGGCAGCCCTTTGTGCCAGGGTGTCCCCGCCAGGCAGGGTGAAATCAAGTATTCCTGTGCACAGCCAGTGGTTCCTGTGGCCTGGGGAAGGAGCTGGAGCCCAGGCGTCCTGGGACAGCCCCAGCTTCCCTGTGGAGAGCCCAGGGCAGGTGATGCCTGCTCTGCCCCTGGGTACAGGGAGGAGGGAGGCAGCACTGGGCTGCCAGGTGTGTGCACCAGGGATGCTGTTTGCTGGAAGCTCCATGCCTGGGGTGGTCAGACCCATTTCAAACCCGCAGCTCTTCCTCCTCCACCGCTGACATGGTGACCATAAAGGATTTATAGGAGGCTGCCATGAGGGTCCCTTCACCAAGGAGTCATTTTTTTCCTGGTTAAATACAACCCATCAGGTGAGAAACACTGAGAGGGAGGAAAGGGGTGGCATTTACACCCACCCAGCTGTCTGGGCTGAGGCACTGCAGCGCAGGCTGCAGGCAGCTGCCTCCTCCTCCTCCTCCTCCTCCTCCTTTTCCTTCCTCCCTGCCAGACTCCTCGCAGCTGCCTGGCTCTGGAACCATTGTTCCAACAGGACAGAGATCCTCCCCATCCCTGGGCTCTGTGGTGTGGGAAAGCCTCTGACCTGCTCCAGCACCTGCCCTGGGAGGAAGCCTTGAGGTCTGGCAGCAGCAGCAGCTGCAGTGGGGCCAGGCTGGGCCAGTGCAGAGGGAGGGGATCCTCCAAAGGGTCTGTGATGCTTCTAAATCAAAGTCCTGCTGACAACACAGAGCACTAAATGCCTGCCTGGGGCCCTGCTCCCACAGTCATGTGACAACATCAGAATTTAAGCTTTAATTAAGAGATGAGTGCGGGGAGGGAGGGAAGAGTTTCTGGACCTTATGGCTGCAAAGGAAAGCTGGGAAACATGACCTGAGTGCAACCAACATCTGGTTTAATGTGCAGACAGCTCCCAGCAGAGAGGTGAGCAGCTGGGGGAGGAAGCCATTCCATCAAATTCCCAATCAAGTCAAGCCTCCTTGTGCTTCTTCTTGCAATGAAAGAGCTTACTTGGAGAAAGGAGAAGTTCCAGAAAAGCTGTGGGGTGGCAGAGTTACATAGAAACACAGAATCCTAAAAAGGCTTTGGTTGGAAGGGACTTCAAAGATCACATCTAGTCCAAACGCCCTGTCATGGCCAAGGGTGTCACCCACTAAATCAGGGTGCTCATGCAGCCTTGCAGGGCCAGATTTCACCCTGTCACAGCCTCTGCTTGAGGACATCTCCCAGGGACACACCTCTGCAAGGCTCATTGAAGGAGAACCCTATTTGATGGCCAAGCTCTCAGCTGGCACACCAGGCTCTGGAGGCTCAACACCTCATTCCCATGAGTGAGGATCATGAAAAAGTCAGTGGAAGAGCTGTTCCTGTTGTAGCTGGGACCTGTCTCTGAACTCTGACTTAGTGAAACACCCTCACACTGTGAGCTGGCAGTTTCTGCAATAGAAGTGCCCCTTTGCGAGGTGCAAACAGAGTTTTCATGGACTGGCAGTGATTGGCAGGTTTGCTGGAGCATGGGCTGGTTTTGTGCACTGATTTGAGCATCTGACCATCACAGAGCACCCAGGGCATTCAGCTTGGGTGAGGATGCACTGACCAGTGAGGGATGCACAGAGACCTGGAGATGGAAGAAGCAGTGTTATGTCAGGAAAGCAAAGGTGTTTTGTTGTCTGTGCATCCCTGAAAATTGTTTTCATTGTCCATGCATCCCTGCCCAACCTCATTTTGCTTTCCCTCCCTTTTCTCCCATACTGGTTCATTCCCTCTCAGCAAAGGTAAACCTGCCCACTGAGTATTCAGCATTAAATATTTCAGTGTTACCTTCCAGCTCTTGAGCAAAACCCCAGAAAGAACATTACTTTTAACTCCCCTCCAAATGTCTGGGGCTGTCCCTGGGGAGTGTGGGATCACAGCAGGGGTGAGGCTAATCAGAGATCTTGGGACACAGGGAGAGCTGTGTGTTGCATGGTTAGGAGCAAGCAAGAGAGATGGCAACAAGGCAAGAATGTTTTCATCTTCATTTCTGGTTAAACCCAAATGAATAGTCCCTACCAGACTATTGGCATTTTGTCTTCCTTCCCCTGTTTTCCTCCCCTTAGCCCCCATTCATGAACAGACTGTGAGAGCCTCAGATTCCCCCTCCCACCCATAAAAGACTGTTTCTTGGGAGTATTTGATATTTGGGAATCTGTGCTGTACTGTGCAGCAGGTGAGTGTTGCCAAGTCACATGATGAACTGCATCTCAAGACTATTTAATGTCTCTTCAAAGCCCACACTTTCAGAGTCCTGTGATTATGTAAGTGTCTCAACTCAATTTTTTAAAGTAAGTTTACGGCCCTCATAATTGCAGAGGAAAACTTGATAATACCACTCCTACATACTCAGAAAGCAGAAGGATAAAAAAAAGAAAAAGGAAAGAAAAAAAGAAGGAAAAAAAATCCCGTGAAGTTTATCAGATTTTAAAAGTCTCATGAATTTTAAAACCAATCTCTTAATTCTTTTTTTGAGCCTGACTCATGATTTTCAAGCAGTTACCAATGTGGCTGTAGGGTTTGTAAGGCTGGTTTGTTATCCTATTAGTTAACTTACATAAAATATCCAAACCCAGGGAGACTGATAAACTGAGTATTGCACTTCAGTGCCCATTTGGAGACAACAGGATCTTTTCTTCTATGTAGATACCGAGGATCTCCTCTTAATCCAGGTCTCCAGTCACTACTGCAGCATAAAAATTTCCCAAAATTATATTAGTGTTAATCATATGAATGAGAATAGCCATGGTATTGATCTTCATAATGCTTAGGTTATTAAATTTGAGTTTGAAGGGAGTTTTGTGGTGCAATTCATAACAGTAAATCTTGTCAGCATGCATAAGCAGGGACAGCAGGCCACGGAGCAATGGCACTGCAAACCCAGGGAGGAACATGTTCTGGAGCCTTCCATCCTCCCACAAGATTACACACCAAACAGACACTTGTGGCTAAGTCAGCAATGCCAGAACTGAAGCCAATTGCTTGGTGATCTCAGATGAACTTAATTGATCTGAAAGGAGAAAAAAGCCTTTGAATGTTGAAACACCTTGTTCCAATGTTGTTCATGCACCACCCAGGGGTCCTTTTTTCTTTATAGAATAACAGAGGGATTTGGATTGGAAGGGGTATTAAAGACTATCTAGTTCCAGCTCCCTTCCATGGGCAGGGACACCTTCCAGTAGACCAGGTTGCTCCAAGCTCTGCCCAACCTGGCCTTGGACACTTCCAAGGATGGGGCAGCCACAGCAATATTCCTGGGATATTTACACACACACAAAACCAGGGATGTTGGTGTGATAAGATGTAGAGGGATGACCACTGTTACCATCAAGTGGTGGGCTTGCCTTCCACATGCCTTGTTCCTCAGGCTGTCTCATTACATTTGAGAGCCATGAAACTGGAGAGGAAGGGAAGTGTCAGAGCAAACCGTGCCTGTAGCTGGTCACAGAGCCTCACAAACACCTCTGCACACACAGGAGCATTGATGGGGGAGCTACACACAGATATTGAGGTGTCTGCAGCATCTTGCATGGCCTCCAGTAGATTAAAGGAAATCTGAGAATGCTTCCCTGTGAAATGACTCTGTAATAAGGGACAAAAATTACCAGCTCTTCCAGCATGTAACAAAAGAGGAACCAAGGCTGTGCAAGAGGCTGAATGCTACTATATAATAAGCTTACAGGATAATTACCAACTGTACTTGGGTTTAATTTTCTTCTGCAGAAGAGTCATAAAAATAAGTTTATTGTTTTCACTCTGAGGGAACTGAGAGATTTGCATCAGGTCTTTAAAACAGGCAGTGCTTTTTCTCCCCCTTGAACGTATCAGCTCCACTGGTGACCATCTCCTGTGTGGTTGTGGGTGAGCTTGCAAAGGTAAAAATTTTCTATGCACAGCTCCTGTCTGGGAGCTGCTAAAGGAGAATCACAGCTCTTTGTCAGGCCCTTACAAGTGTTTGCAACACTGGACTATGATTTTTACCCACAATAGAGGGGATTGTGCCCTGTACAGGGAGTGGAACTGGTGAAGTTCTTACAAGGATGGAGGAAAATAAATGACAGGATGGTAAAGTATTTGCATTTTAGGTGCAATAAAATTGTCTCAGTGAGGTAGGAAAACATTTTCTCCAAAGCAAGGTTTTGTCAAAATGCTTTGTTTTGTTAGTAGTGTAGTGATGAATTAGATTCAACATATTTTTGAAGTCCCAGCCCCTCCGGTCACCAGCGACTACGGTGAAAGAGGGAGATCTAAGAAATGAGCTATTTTGACAAAATTTTGTCTAGTGAAAACATTACAAGCTGTTCCAGATTCCTCCAACATGGAACAAAGCCAGATTCTGCAGCCCTGAAAGTAGCTACTAAAAGGAATCCTCTCCTGGGCAGCTCCAGCCACAGCTGAAGCTGGAGCTCTCCCAAACGGGAACGATTTAAGCTTTGTCTGGAGACACAGAAGTGGAGCCCTTACCAATTACAGCTGAGTTATCCTCAGGTGCCACAGGGACACTGCACAGGGACTGAGGAGTAAAGGATTAGCCACTGCACACAGAAATATCGAGCAACTCACTACTACCTCCTATTGTGCTCATGCCAGTGGAAATCCTTCTTGGAATGGCATATTTTATTCAATTTTTAAGGGCTCTCAATTTTTCATTTAGGAAAGGGAGCTGGAGCAGCATCCGATCTGTAATCAATCAGCCCTCGCAGGAAAGCTCAGAGGAAGGGCTCCTGCTCTTCAGTCCTTTATCTTCTCTGAGAACTCATAGAAAATGTATTTCTGAATGAGAATTTTGTTTCTGAGAGCGAGGGAGAGGGAAAACTAGAGCCAGGGCCTCACCTGAATCTTACAGACCTCTGTCCTGTATTAACTATCCTGTAGTAACTGGCCCTACAGAAACTCTCCCCAAACACACCACTTTGTCTCCAGAGGCAGTAGATGATCTTGCAGATAAGCTTGGCCCAGAATTAAAAAAGGGATTTAAGCTTTTTATGTGGGTACTTAACTGCCTAAGTGCCAAATTCCTGTTGTTTTTAGTGGGCATTACAATATCAGGGGCTTTTGAACAGGATCTGCCACAATCTTAAATGGGGCCATCCATAACATAAGGCATGAATTTATTATCCCTGGTAGCAAATCACTACAAATGCACAATGATAAAAGGATGAATAACAGACACAGCTCATCCAGGGATCTCAAAGCTCTTTAGAGTTCCTTAGGATAGTGGAGGAAAAGGCTGAGTTTTGTTTGTTTGTTTCGAATGAATAAATTAATCATTAGTAAAATATTATGCAGTTCATCAGATATATTATTCACTAGCTATTTGTCAAAATAACAGCTCAGTCATATATTACCAGAACTAAACATTTATAATGTGTGTATATCTAGTCATCAGATGATTTATTCAGGCTGTTGGGGAAGGAGTTAGTTATTGACCAGTTAAAGCACCTCTCCCCCAGGAGGCAGAGATGTGTTAGGATGTGAGCTCTTGTGAGTTTGGACCATGGTTTTGCTGTGTTGCTGTTTAGAACCTGATGCCACAAGCAGAATCCTTCATCTGGGTTTCCTTTTGGCACAACTTCAATAAAAACCATCATAATTCTGATTACCTCTAACCAATGCCAGGTTTATCTCAGGTAGGAAAATTCACCTACTTATTCAAGATCAAACCATGATCTGAGTTCTCTGTGTTCTTGTAGGACCAGTGTCTGACTCCAACACCAAGATCCTCATCCCTTCATAGTTATCTTGGCTTTAATTATCTCTCCACCTCCCAGTGGCAGCAAAAGAGGGTTTAGGAATCCCAGTTTGTGACAGATCACACAGTTTTGGAAACGCTGGGAGAGAACAGAGGAGCCCTTTACCAGGTCCTTCCCAGCTCCCCCTCCCGTGCCAGTGACTTGAACTCCTTCTGAAAGTGCCTCAGCAGAGCAAAGCTACGTGTCTGACACTCACCACCTCCCCTTGCCATCCGTGTCCAGCATCCCAGAAGGCTGCAGCTTCTTCCAGGCCTTTATTGGTGTCAGTGCAGCCTCTCCCCCCCGGGTTTTATTAGGGAAGCTGATGCCAAATCACCCAGCTTCCTCCTACTCGATAAAAAATGTTTATAACCCAGTAAATTCTAACATATCAGCAGCTTGTTATGGAGGGAAAAGGTCACTGGGAGAGAAAAGGGGGGGGGAAAAAAAGTGTGCCCTTCCATCTGAAGTTCTGGCTGCGTACAGAAGAAGGAGTCAGAGCCAGGAAAATATCTTTTGATATGATAAAGTCTCATAATAGAAAATGTTGCTGCAATACAGGCCTCGTTTCTTCAGATAAATATTTAATATAGATCACTAAAGATTAATCGAGTACAGAAAAGTGTCTCTCCTATGGTTGGTGTAAAGAAAACATCTTCTCGTTAATTTATTATGGAGCCTGAAATGAGAAAAATCCTATGGAGAGAAAAGCAGGGTACGGTTTCCATAGAGAAGCAGAGCACCACACCAGAATTTATTTAGTGTGTGGGCAGAAGACTTCCCAGAACCAGCTGCAGCGTGGCGTTCGTGTGATACAAAATCCCAGTGTAGGAAGAAGTCTCACAGAGTCAGTGTCTTGCTGCCCTGCAGATCCCAGGCTTTCTAGAAATGGTGAGGCTGTGTCACAGAATCACAGAATCCACCTCTGAGATCCTCGAGTCCAACCTGTGCCCCAACCCCACCTTGTCACCCAGCCCATGGCACTGCTCAAACACCACATCCAGGCTCTGCTCAAACACCTCCAGGGATGGGGACTCCACCCCCTCCCTGGGCAGCCCATTCCAAGGGCTGATCCCTCTCTCTGCAAACAACTTCTTCCCAATGGCCACCCTAAACCTGCCCTGGGGCAGCTCAAGGCTCAGGTCTCCCCTGAGCCTCCTCTTCTCCAGACCTGTGGGCTCTCAAGAGCCTCCAGGAAAGGGCATTCAGTCCTCTTGGAATAAAGTGATGCCCCAGGCTTACTGCAAGGAGAGGAGCCCCAGACCCTGGAGGCTTCTTGCTTTACCCAGAACTCCCCATAACCATCTCCATGAGATCTCCAAGGCACCGTGGCCATTTCACTGCTCCTGCTTGTATTGGGCACTAAAGAATCCAGGGTGCCAGGGTGAGATTTCCATCTCCCACGATGTTGGGATGTGTTCAGTCAGCTCCGTTGTGGTGGGTAAGTGACATGACCCCTGTGCTTTCTACATCATCCACAAAAACCACCTTCCCAAGCATTTTGCAGCATTAAATAGGACAGCTACAGAGAATAAATCATAAATAGCAACAGAGACAGTATGAGGGAGAAACTAAGAGTCACAGGCAAGGGAGGAGAGATAAAAGATCCAATTTCAGCTGAGACTGAAATGGAACAAAGAGTCAATGAGATGGAGAGATACATGGGGGTTGTTCCAGATGGCCAACTCCATTCATGTGAAGCCTCTTGCAGCACCAGCATCTTGTGATGAACTTGTGAACAAAGGGGCACCACTTGCTTTTAGATGAAGTGGGCAGAAGGATCTGGGAGATCAGTCTGTGCTCAGGAATGTGGGAAATAGAAGGGCCCATTCCTGAAATGCATATTTTAAAGACAGGAAACAACTCTGGAGAGAGTGAGGCATTTTTCCACCTCTCCAAGAAGACATGTCTGGGTGTTTCTCTAGAAGTGATGTTTTCTTTTTCTGCTTGACCTTTTCTGTGGACACAGACTGGTTTTTGGGAATGTTTGTGTCAAGTAATTGCCAAAACACTGGTCTGCATGTTCAGCTCTCTCAGGGAATGAGGCTGGGAGGAGAAAGGTTGAATGCCACTGGTCATACCCCAGTCACACTGCTGGGAGGTGAGTGGGAATATGGGAAAACCATATTTAGGAGGGTTGGTTTCCTGTGTTCTTTTGCCATATGCAGCTCAGAGCGTCTCTTCTGCTGCCATGATCAGCTGAACTCACAGGACACCTTTGGTTTTGGGAGATGGTGGAAGGACAGAGCAGCTTTAGCACCTGGTATTACAACCCAAGGAACTAAAAGGACACACCAGGGTCACACTTTCCCACCTCCCACTCTGGCAGGCACAACATTTTACCGTTTGAAGAACTCCGGTCCTAAACCTCTGGGACACTCTCTTTGCAGACAGGTCTTGACTGCTCTCAGAACCCAAATAGCAAAATCCTAAATAATAACTCTCTCTAGTTCTACAACAGGCTGTTGAACTTGATACAGGTGCAGATGGATGGCACCTCTAGCCTGGGACTATCTAGGGGAAGGCCTGATAGACTTTTAATATCAGCAGGGACTGTTGCAGTCATTTAATATAAAATTATTCTGTGTTCAGAACATTTATTTGTGGCATGATCTGGTCAGGAGAATTGCAACAGTTAATCACTAACAGTTATCCCCACCCCAGGACAGACTATGGCTGACCAAGGGTGTCTTATTTTGTTCTCTGCAATCACCACACCTGCACTGCAGCTTGGTCCCTTGTCACCTTGGCAGGGGCTCTCATCAGGCCCCTCCAGCTCTGCCTGTCATGCTCCATCCTCCCGCTGCAGTGAGGCACAGATATAATCTATGGAACACAAACATGATTTTATAATAAGTTTTCTATGCAGCCAGGATAAAATGCCAAACAGAATCAGAAAACAATCAGCCAGTGAAACCCGGCCCCGGTGATGAGTGCGCTGCTGGTAATGGTCCAGTGCCCAGGAAGATTGAGGCTTTAAATGCAACCACCTCCTGCCCTTCCAGAGAGGAAGAGGGGCAAGGAGAGATGGGCAGGAGGGAGGGCGAGACTCAGGAAAGTGGGAATACCCAGAATATCCTGTTGGGAATAAGTCAAAACGGGAGCAATGTCAGACTGCACGAAGACATCTCAGTGCAGACTCTCTTCTCCAGAGATCAGCAAATTCACCCTCAGCTGGGCTTTGGAAGTGGCAGTGGAAGGAGCAGGGACAGGCAAGGCTGCTGCAGGGATAGATCTGAGTGAGATAAACATGCACTTGTTGTGGAGGCCTCTGGGTGCTGCTCTTGCACAGAGCCGGATAATTCATCCCTCCCACCGCAGGCAGTTTTAGGAGCCTCTCTCCCCTCCATCAGGTTTGCAGCAGCCCCTGCCCTGGGCAAGTTTACATCAGCTTCCATGTCCTGCCACAGATTATGGTCTGCAGGACCCTAAATCTGTGCTGCTCCACACACTGCAACAGCTGGGGGACACAAAAACAGAAAGGAAGGGTGGGAAACATAAAGAGGGGAAGCAACTGCTTCCAGGAGTTGGAAACAGCGCAGGAAGAAGGAGAAAATTGGGTGCCTTGGTGTGGAGGGAAAAGCTGAAACACATCCCACTGCCTGGAGCAGCAGCTCAGCCACTCTGGGGGTTCACCCCAGCTCAGAGAGGGCAGGGCTGTACCCCAACAGGGCAAGGAGGGAGCCATCCTGTCCCCAGTCCTCCTGGCACGTCCTCAGGCCCTGGGAATTGTGAGGTTTCTAGTCAGCAGCAGGAAAAGTTGGGACCAGCTCTCCACCAGACTGCACAGTTGTTGTTTTTTGGTTGGGGGATTCACATTAGCTCTTTTCCTGTCTTCTTTAAGTACTCCAGGCTTGAGTCATATAATTGTATAACTCACAACTTCCATTTAAAAAATAAGAATAGGCTGCCTTTTAGGATTGCGAGGAAAAGCCAGAAAATACAAGTGTTTAAATCTCAGAACCCAGAAGGCAAATAAAAAGCATTGCAGATACTGTTGTTTTGCTCAGTAGATAAATATATACATATGCATGTGCTTCAAAATTCCGGGGTCCAGCTCATTCTTTTGGAGCAGAGGCTCAGATGTGCAATAGCACATAATCCCTTCCTCAGCCCTGTGGAGTCTCAGCTGCAACAGGAGCTGATAATTTTATTTTGCCCGGTTCTACCCCCCCTGAAATAACCATGAGGGAAGGTCTTCATGGAATCACAGACTGGTTTGGCTTGGAAGGAACCTTAGAGATCATCCAGTTCCAACTCCCTGCCATGGGCAGGGACACCTAAAGGGTCGTTTTTGCAGCATCTGATCCCCCCAGACTAAATTTTCAGCCTCAGAGAATCCTGGCTTTTAACTTAACACAAACCAAAAAGTCTACCATGAAAGAGAGCACAGGCAAGAGGGGAAGGACCAACCTCACAGAAATTCCCATCCAGACTCAGCAAAGGGTTCCCACACCATGATAAAGGCACAGAGCAAACACCTGCCAAGCCAAAATGAAAATCTGAGACATAAGAGTACTTAATAAAGGATAAACCCCTTCACCCTCTATTTCACTCCCTACTAAACTTAAAAAAACCCACCCAACTTGCCCTTGAAAAACAAAACAAAAACCTTTCCCTGAAAAAAATGAATTAAAACCCCCAAAACTATAAAAACAAAATTAAATTAAATTGAAATAAAATAAAATAAAGTAAGTAGTCTAACACCCAACCCTCCTCACACAGCTGACTTCCTTGTCTTCAGGGAAGGGCTCAGCTCCAGCCTTCTGTCCCATACTCTAAATTTTGGTGCAGGAGGGTATCTCTGCTCACAGCCTAAAAACCTGCTGGGCTTTGAGGCTGCCTACACTGAAACTGAGGAAGTTTTGCTCTTATCTTCTCCCAGACCTGAATTTCCCCTCTGGCCATCAGCATGTGAGTGAATTTTGGTTTTTTGTAGCTGAACTTTGGGTTTTTGTAGCACTTTGTACAAGCAGGTGCTCGAGTGGCTCCGTGCACATGGTGGGGCAGGTTGTATGTGCTGCCTTTTCAATGAGCTCCCTCCACCATGGTGCAGGTTTGGGAGCCCCAGCATGGCTGTAACAACCACCCTCAGCTATTTCAGGTGTGTTTGAGGCTCAGTCAGCTAAGAAGAACTCCAGTGGTCCTTTTTTTGCACTAGAACAGTCTCCTGGCTGTGGTGTATTGATAAATCTGCAGGATTTCAGGCAGGCACAGCCTGAAGTGGTACCAGACCAGCATCCCCCTCCTCCGCCAAACCATCCAGCATGTTCTCTGCTGATTTGAACACAAGAGTTGCAATCAGTATAACCTTCCTGCAGGAAGTGGGTTGGATTTCATCAGATTGATTTCACACCCTTTGGGGTCCTGTTACCTGACAGATGAAAAATGCTGCGGGTGTCCATTTGATCCCTCTCACTCTGGGGATCGATCAGGTCTAACACCCTCCCTGACATGACTCCATCTCACTCCACTTCATGATTTTCCACTGCTTCCACAAGGCTTCTGTGTCTTCCACAAAAGGGCTGGAATTTGGGAATCTGTGCAGTGGTGATTTTTAATAGACATATTTCCAGCAGGCCATGAGGAAATGGCCTCAAGCTGTGCTTGGGGAGACTGGGAAAATTTCCTTTGTGGAATGGGTTGTCCAGCATTGGAGCAGGATGTCCAGGGAAGTGGTGGAGTCAGCATACTTGGAATTCCTCAAAAACTCTGTGGATATGGCACTTAAGGACGTGGTCTAGCACTGAATAGTTTAGATGGTTGGACTTGATAGTCTTGGAGGTCTTTACCAATATTAAAAATCCTGTGATTCTGGCTCTGCATCTGTTCTCTGTGGCTGAGGTGGGGTTGTGTTTTCACGTCACCCCCACCCTGAATGAGGTGTTGGAAGCAGAACATCCTGCTGAACTGAGCCCTGGGCAGACACCAAGGACCATGGGCATTTTTTGGCACAACCAAAATAGGGAAGCAAGCTCAGCCACGACCCCACCATCTCCTTCAGTCCTCACTGGTGAAATACTTTGTCCTGCCTCTAGGTTTGGGTGAATTTCCTTCATGGCTGGGCTGTATCCTGGATCTCTTCCTTGGAAAAGTTGTTCCTCCCCTGCTGCTTTAGCTTCTCCATCTACAGTGACACATTTGTTTAAAGGTGCTTTGAGATCCACATATCAAAGTCACAAATAGCAGCTAAAGAAAACATGACTCATGATGGGGACACTGCCAAGAATGTGCCTGAATAACCAAGTGCCTCAAAGCTTCACAAACTGATCCCAGGAAACAAAAGCATTTGCATTCACTAGTCCCTGTTCCCTGGATAGGACAGGACAGAAATAAAGCTTTTCCTTTATGAAATGTTGCATAAAAAGCATGGTTATCTTTTCATTGCAGGCCACTTTGCAGCATGCAAAGAGATTGCCTTTCTTCACGAGTTTGTGAATTTTTATTTTATTGCAGTCTTTTTATTTCCTCCATCAAAACATGCCTGAGTTTGAAATGGCATGACTAGGAATGAAAATTAAATACATCAAAACTGATTTTTGTAGAAATGAGATTTTGGAGCAACCAGGGAATGTTCAAGGCTTTCTCACAGCTTGTGTTCGGGTTTTTTGCTAAAGAGGGATGTAGTCTGAGGAAATGGGTCACCTTTTTCCTAGAGAAAATTTCCTCAGTTTTACTGTAATTCTGAAATGTCATAGGCTTTTGGGGACAGGGTTTTTTTCTCTTTTTTTAATCTTGAACAAAGCACAAATGTCTCTGATTATGGATGACTTGAATTTTGCTGCAGCCATACTTTGCAGCCTAACTTTTTTAGCCTTTAACCTCTTATCTTATGCTATTTGCTAGTAATTTCAGGCCCAGTCACCATCTGAATTCTGTTCTGAGAGGGGACATCCTCTGCATAGAGCCTCTGTGTATATCCCTGTTTGCTGGATGCCACTGTTTGGAAAGCAACCCCTGGCCACTGGCCTGAATGTGACAGCACAGCTTGGAAACCCAAGGGATGTGGAGCCCCAGGTCTCAGGGGGAAGGCACAGAATTGAGTATCCTGAGGAACTGTGAGGGGGAACCACTGTTTTCTCCCAAACCAGCTTGGAGGAAATAATGCCACAATACTATAGGAATAAAGTAGCAAGGATCAATATGGGAGGGAAGTGTGGCTTCATTTTACTGTGTCAGAACAGCTTTTGTTCACTTGCATTCTCATCCTCTGCCTTGTAGTCACAGGTGCTTCCTGCAAGATCCCTTGGAATGGTGTGGGTGATGAAGGATGTGAGTCCTCATCCCATCTCCTGGGTCACTTTGATTCTGTGCTGGGTCTAGGTGTGCCTTTGGGGGCTGGCAGTGGTTTGTCTGTCCTGTTACACCTGTGCAAGTTCTGTTTTCCTGCCCATCCTCCACGTGCTGCCCGGGGCACACCCTTCCACCTCACGGATGGCAGGGACAGGGATGGCCCCTCTTCACTTCACTTAACCGGGACAAAACCCCCTCAGCTGCCCTGCAGCAAAGGATCCCTGGTGGGAACAGGTGGCTTTGCCAACTGGCTGCCTTTAGGCATCCAAGCCACCCACCAGCTCCTGCCTTACGTGCTCTCTGGTGTCTCCATCAGCTGAGGATGACTCAGGGCACAGCGGGTGGGCGAGATGGGACAGCTTTCCCATCACTTGCTGAGCCCACAAACGTGGCAGCTGTGCCCAGCTGGCCCTGCCAGGACTGCCTGGAGTGCCCAGCTGGGCATAGAAGTCAGGGGAGGCTTTGTATTTAAACATCACTTTTTTTTTTTCCTTTTTCCTCCCAAATCGGTGAATTTGAGCCCTTGCCAAGCGAGCGGCACAACTGACCAGAGGGGGGGTGATGGCTCCATTTTCTAACAACAGTTGGAGTTTTGAAACATGGTTGCCTGCTGAGTTGGAGAAAATTTTGTGCTTTTTTGAGAGGAAAAAAGGGCAATCAAGGCTAAATTTCCGATATTACCTTCCCAGTATTGACAAATGCTGTGCTCAAGCCCCTGGCAGTGCAGCAGCCAGGTACCCTCGCCTACAACAGGAGGAATTAAGGTTCAAGTCCACATTTCTCAGTCTTTTTTCATCTGAGCAAACTGTGAATCATGATAAGTAAAGAGCAAAGTTTGGGGCTGTGGTGTCACAGGCTGAGGTTATCAGCCAGCTCCAGCTGAAATTAGGAAGAAAAGCCTGTAGTCCACACACACTTACATCTTCAGGAAATGAAGGAAGTGCAATTTAATGAAACAACTTGTTCCAAACTGTGTTCTTGTTACAGCCTTTGGGTCGTAGGCTGTGAGTCCAGATGGTGAATTTTGGGGTAGGGAAGGCACAGTTTGCTGGGGGGCTCCACAGGGTAACAAGGGCTCACCATGACTTAACATGTCCCAGTCCTCCTCTGGGTGATTTGTTGTCTGCTCTAAAAATTAAACTCTCTCTGCCTGTCTTCCATTTCAAACTTGCTCACAAAGGCAGCAGAGTTAAATATTCTTATATACTAATTAGCCACAGAAGGAGGGACTTCATCAAGAGTTTAATCTTCTAACCTGCCAGAGTCTGAACACATCAGTGTGAAAGAGTCTGTTTTTGTGGGGGTTTTTTTGAGGTTTTGGTTTTTTTTCTTGGGTACTTTTGGAGGGGCTGTGTTTCTTTGTTGGGTTGGTTTGTTTGTTTTGTTTGGCTTTTTTGTTTTGTTTTGTTGGGTTTTTTTTGTTGTTGTTTCCTTATTCATTGGTTGTGTTTTTCATGGTTTCCCACACACACCAGTTGCTACAGCATGAGACTGAATGATTTGGGGCCTTTTCCTGTCTATGCCCTGTGCTTCTTTACACTTTTAGTTACTTGTCTCACCACCCTGTGCCTTGGCTCCCCTTCCAACTTGCTCAGCTCTCTGGACAAGGACTGTGTGCTGGAAAAAAAAGGAGTGTACAAGGAGGGAATTGAAAGGAGTGTGGAGAAGAGAACCTAAAATCTTACAGATTATCCCAGGGTTCCTCAAGGATACCTAAAATTCCTTGAATGACTCAGATGTTTCCATCTGTTACTTCAAAAGTGCTGTTCTTTGAAAGCATCTTCTTAAGAGCTCCTTGACTTGCCAGGATCAGCTTGATCATGAATTCTGGGTCAGACTCATAAAAACAGAAATCCAGGAGACCATGCTAAGAAAAATAATCTCTGTTGTTGTATTCATAACCACAGAACTCAAAGTGCCTGATTCATAGATGAGTTTCTCTGGGCTATCTCAGGTATTTTAGTGGGAGAACTGCTCAGGCTGCGTCTCTCATGACTTTTATCATAATTCACAGTGAAGGAAAGGGTGTCTCTGTGTTGTCCAAAACAAATCAACCAGCACAGGGCCCTGCAGCCTGTTAGAACAGCTTTCTCAGTAGCTTAATAAACCATGTCTGGTCTGGGTAAGCTTTTAGGGAGAGAACAGCAATGGAACAGAACATTTCCTATTGTTGCTAATGTTTGCTAAGCTGCAGCAGCGTGAACAACGCTGGGAGCTCTTGTGGAGATGTCACTCCAGCTTCCAGCAGCTCCTGTCAACCCTGGTGTAAACTGGAGTGGCTTGGAAATGCCCTCAGCCCAGTGTTGGAAACAGCTGAGATGGTGTGAACAGCAATGGGAACTCCTCACCAGCAGATCTCTGAGGCTGAGGGAGGCTGGTGGTGGGAAGGGTCTCTCCAGTGCCCGAGGTCTGGGCTTTTTTTTGCCACAAAATCTGCACAAAGAACATTACAGGGAGAGCTGAGTGGAATAAATGTCCCCCTTATGGGTGTGATGGGAGGGAATTGTAGCTGCTGACTCACGTGGAATGCTGGAACAGATCCAGAGGGGATGGATGAAGGCAGCTGGTGGGTTTGTGCTGAGGAAGTTCACAAGTCACTGTGTGTTATCTGAGGATGCACAAACACGTAACTTGGAGGTGACCCCAATCAGGGGAAAGGGCAGTGACCTGCTCTGCCTTGTTTTCTTGTGATTAATTGGTGTGGTAGCTCTGTTTAGATGTGATGTCTGAGGTAGGAACCATAACCACATCCTGGCCATGATCAAATTTAATAATAAGCAAAATTAATAGTGATCAAACTGAATGGCCAATCTTTTATCTTGTTTTTACCTATGCTGAATCACTCTGCTTTGAATCTCTAGTAATAAATTTATTCCAGCTTTTTTTTTTAAACAAATCAACCTTTTCTGAACCCAACAATTACACATTGCTTCCTAAAAGACCCAAATATAGTCCTGTCCTAAGAGAGAACACAAGACTCAGAGTCATGTTTGTCTGATTGGATTTTAATTCAGTTCTTGAACAACCTGTTTACTTTCAAGGTCACAAGAAATCCATCTAACTTTGAAGTAAATTTTCTTTCTTTTTGATTCCTGCAAGCTTTGTGTCATTCTGGACTCATTGTTTACCTCTCTCTTTTTACAAAAAAACCCTCCATTTTCAGCCCTGGAAAAATGTAACATTTTTAAGAAAAATATTGGAGTTGAAAATAAAATTCTGTAACAGGAAAGTCCAACAGGCTGAACTCATAGCCCTGGAAAGGTGGAGTAGTTGAAGTTTTAGACCCTCAGCCAACACCAAGTATGTGGTCAAAGGATGGATTAAGGGGAAAAGCAAGAGAAGATTCTTCCCTTGTCCTTTGGAGGCAGATGAAGGACTAGGGAGTCCAGCAGCACTGTTTAACTTCTGCTGAGTGATCCAACAGTGATTGTCCTCTCCTTGGTTCACTCCCATCCAGGCAAATGCCCTTTTGGGGATAAATCTGCAGCAGCCAGCACAGCTATTATCAATAGATCAATAGTCAATTTATTTACCTCATTCACCTGCCAGCTGTCATAAGTGAGCCTGTCTGCTTGCCTGGTTGTTATGCAAAATGCTGTCAGACTTTCAGCTTAAGTGATTTCTTTTTCATACTAGTCTGAAATTAGATTTTTTAGATTTTTTTTTTTCTCCCCTCTCTTTTATGGCAGAGTTTCAGCCTCTGTCTAATTTGGAACTACTCCGAATCTACAGACTGGAGTTTTCTTAAATAGATTAGGGGGGATGAGTGCCAAACCCTCACAGGAAACTAATTCTTGTAGGGCCTTTGAAAAGCTCAGCTTTGAAGGCTGACTTCTTCATGCTGGCCTAGATAGGGAAGAGGCCAAGCTGCAGAGGAAACTGCTGAAGGGATATTGCACTGCTCAGCCTGGGGCTGTCTGGCATTTTGAGGGCACAGACTAGAAATAAAACATCACTGACCCCACCATAATCACAGATACCCTGTACAGGCTCAGATTAAGCCTGATCTGGCAGTACAAGATAAGCATTATAGTGCTGTTGTCATCTTCATTCCATATCCCATGGCATTGTTTGCACAGTCCAGGGCTCACAGGAGCCTGGAAGAGCCCTCACCCTGAGGACTGGAGATAACCAGCACTTTGTGCAGCCCATGACTGGGACAAATGGGCTGAGAAAAGGAAAGGCAAAACAGAACAACCCCCTCCAAACCAACAGCTCTGTTGTAGGAATGCCTGGGAGGATTCTGGAGGACTCATGCTATCATAAAATTTGTTTTCTACCCAGATAAGGCTTAAAATCTTCTGTTTTGGTTCACACTCCTTCTGCCAGCTGATAACACTTGTCTACAATGTGCATAGAGGGGTCCTAAAATGTCTGTCTTAGTGACTGGGAGGTGTTTGGAGGAAAATGGGGCAGAGACATGTCTGGGCAGGTGCTGCTGTACAGACACCAAGATCCAGGGAAATCTGAAGGCTCCAGGGGCCCTCTGACATCAGAGCCAATTATCTGTGTGATGTGCCAAGCAGAGGACATGAAGCAGTGTCACTGCTGTCACTGGAGGGGGTGTTGCCTTTGGAAAGGCTCCTCACCTTTGGGAGCAGCTAATGACTTTGGAGGTAAGATTTGTAAAAGAAAAAAGGAAGAACCACTGAGCAGAAAGAGGTTGGTGCCTTCTCCTTGCCCAGCTCCCAGGGAACAGTGGGGCTGGTCCTGGTTGCTGAGTGTGCACTGAGTGAAGCACTGACTTCCCTGCAGGCAATCCACCCATGCAGCAGCAGGAGGGGTTGGAGTGTTCCAGTTAGGATGACACAGGCTTTGTTCAGTGTCTTCCTCCTCTGTTGGATTTTTTTCCCCCATTTGCAAATTGACTCTTTCTCCATCGTTGTTTAATGCATTTAATTTCTCTTCTGTTCAAAGCACCAGCCCCCGAGGTCTGTACTGAACTTCTTTCTTCACTTCCATGCTTTGGTTGTCTTGGCCATTTGAAGATGGGAATTTAATTTGCTCTTATGGCCCCTCTCTCTGACTCCTCTCCCTGGGCAGAGATGCTCATGCTCCTGTCCTTTCTGCTGCTGCAGTGAGGGGTCTGGGTGATGTACCCATTCCAGGCTTTTGACTTTTCCTTTCTATTCAGTAATTTTTTCCCCTGTTTTTCTGTTTCCCTGGAGGGGTCATAATGCTAATGAGCACTGAGACATTCCTAGTGGCTCCTTCTGCCTCTGACATGCTGGCCTTGATGGCAAACTCATTAATGCAAGCTCTGAAAAGGCAAGGATTTTCTCAGACACAGCCTTATTCAAATAAAGCCTGTTGCAGGGAGGAAAGCCTGGAATAGTCAGTACTTCAACCCTCTTCCCCTCACCTCCCTCCCCCCTCTAGGTATGAGCACATCCTACTCCTTCCAGCCATTAGAAGAGACCCTCCTCAGTGCTTTCTCCAGGGATTAGAGACCTGTCAGGAATTCCCTGGGTATCCCCCACCTTAGTTTGGGCTGTCTGAGACATTAGAGCACCAACAAGGGCCTCTCCCCCAGGATTCAGACATTAGGTCATAGTTTTTCCTTATCCCATCTCTGCATCAGGGATTCAGACTCCTCCACCCCCTTGCTAAGAGCTTTATCATCTTTCCAAAGCCATTAAAAGCTTCCCTGCTGGCAGAAGTTCAGGTCCTTGCTTGGGATTCCCCTGAGGGTCAGAGGACTCTGCACTAATCCCAGCTCTACCACGGGGTGCCACCATAATCCTGGTCCAGTCTTTGCATCTCCTTCACCTGGAAATTGAGCCAGGGCAATATTTCTATTTTATAAAGTGCCTTGAGACCTGCAGAGACCTACAGAGACCTCACCTGTGTGTCCCAGTCTGTGGCACTGGGACTGTGGTGCCACCAATGGGTCTGAGAACCAACGACCAGTGAAATGTCATTCCAGAATGGTTTCTGTGATTCCAAGGCCTTGGTGGGAAGCAGATTGAAGGATTCAGTGGTGACAAACCTGACCCAGTGCCATGAATTCGCTTTTGGCCCATAGCAGCAGCTTCTCCAGCAAATGCAATTAAATCTAGTGCTGAAAGCTAATAAAAACCCTGGTCTTGGAGGTGTTCCTTCACAGACTTCTGGAGTTTCAGGCTGGAACATTCCCTAAGGCCAGATCTATACTGATCCCTGCAAATATCACTTTTTTTTTTTTTTTATGACCTCAATAATTCTAAGTTATTTCACTAGCCATATCCATTAATGTTAAGTCTTTTTTCCAAAATTGTACCATAACCTTGGCCTCAGGTGCATCTTGCTGCAGAGTTCTGTAGGTTGCATGGAAGATTGCTGGAATTAGAGGGCTGCTTTCCATATTGGAACTGAGGGAACAAAATTTAAAATGTATTTGTGAACATTAAACAAGAAGATTAACAAAACCATATAATTTGCTGGATCACTGAGGCTGGACCAGATGACCCCACCAGTGGTTTCTTCCAAACTTCACCCTTCTGTGCTTCCAATCCCAACAAATCAACACCATATGAAAAAAGAAAACAGCCAAATACTACACAAAACCTATAAAAAAAGCTTGAAAAAAAGTAAGTTCAAATAACGCATAAATTAGAGGGAATTGCAACTGGTTCATGGATATTCCATGAGCAGAAGACAAACATCTAAGTTAGTAGCATAAATTATTCATCATAACATATTTGCTCAGCTTTTCTCATCAGCTGGGAAAGCCACACATCCCAAGCATATGGAGACTATAATAGAACTGGAATAGAACTAGAGATTATAATTTCACCCACTGCTATGCCCTGGGAAGCCCAGGGGAGGGATGGCATGAATGAGAACTGAGGGGGAGAAGTCTCCCTCACTGTCGTGCTTTAGGTGTGGATTTTCCTCAGGGCTCACCAAGGGCATGAATGGGAACTGAAATTACCCCCTGGCAGCAGGAAAGGTTGAAGATGTGACAGTGATTTCTTTTAAACTCCTGCTTTTGCCTCCTGTCTGTGGTGTCACGAGGTGATGTTGGACCTGATGTAAAAAATGAACCCACTTTCCCTCTCAACACGTTGTCTGCTGAATTTTCATTCTCCTTTCCTACCTCCTCCCACCTTCATTGGCCATTGCTTTCCAGTCCATGGTCCCAGTTTGCACAGTCTGTCTGCACCCAGTGATGGAGACATTCCTAGGATTTGGGGGCTGATATATCCCAGAATCCTAGAATTATTTGGCTTGGAAGGGACCATAAAGGTCATATTGTTCCAACCCCCTGCCATGGGACACTTTCCACTATCCCAGGTTGCTCCAAGCCCCATCCAACCTGGCCTTGGACACTTCAGGGATGGGGCAGCCACAGCTTCTCTGAAGGAGAATCTCATCAGTTGCCTGTTTCAACTTCTATGATCTTTGCTGTTAAATTATCTATTCCAAAGCAACAAAAACAAACTCTCTGTACTTTATTGAGGAACATGAAGCATTTATCCAGCCCTTTCTGAAAGCATTTATCCAGCCCTTTCTGACTCTGGAGTTCTCTGATCCCTCCTGACTTTATTGATGCTGCAGGAAGCAGAAATCTGAGAGCAAACATGTGCTTGAGTTTTACAGGAAGCAACAATGCCCTTTGGAGAGGAAGCACAGATGGCATTTTTAACTCTGTTCCCTAGTTATGATCTTTATGATGGGAACATGGGCATCTCTATTTATTGTAAAACTTTGCCTGTCTTTTAGTATCCAACTCTGCTTCTTCCCATGCAGTGCAACTGCTGCAGGGACATTTCCTTCTTCAAAGGGGATTTCCTTGTGCAGTGAGCTCTGGGATTGCAACTCCAGTCTGGAATGATTAGAACACCATCTCTGTAGTGAGAGAGAGAAACTATTTGTCTTTAGATTTAAGGTTTTATCTATTACTAAAATCAACTGTGAGACCTGCAGGTACTGGACTTTTACACGATTCTGGGACAGCAGGGAAAACACTCTTCTCCATACAGGGAATATACAGGCATTTGTTGTATATTTATTATGTGCAGACAACTTTGGAGACAATGGTCTGGTTCTGTCACTCCTTGTATTAATACCCTGGTGCATCAGGTTTATTTTGGGTTGAGTTTGGGGTTTTTTCGGCCTTTTGACCGAGGTTTTTCTAGGAAACAGGGATGTTTCTGTGGATTTCAAGGTTTGACGGAAATGACTCATAATGTAGTAAGAGGTGTGTTTTGTTTTGGCATTTTGACTTAGCTTGTGGAAGCCTGGTTGCTACAGAGGGGGCATTAGCTCAGGTGTGAGGAGTATTTGGAAGTAAATAGCTGGCACTTTGCTGTTTTAATGGATACAACTGCTGTTAGGCAGCATGGGGTGTTGTGGTGGGGCTCAATCAAAATAAATACATCTATAATTGCATTAAGTCAAATAACCTCACACACATAGGGTGGACTGGCTGTAGAACCAACCTGGGGATAAAAAAAAGATCTGCTTTGTGATCCTGGATCACAACTAACCCTCCAAAACCTGCCTGCATGTGGGGTGCTCTGCCAGCCAAGTGGGGCTGTCATGCAGGTTGACACCCACTGATAGGAAGTGCTGTGTCAGTGCCAGGTGTTGTCATTCCTGTTGTGCTGGTTTTGACTGGGCATTATGGATTATTGCATAATAAATCAATATTTCAACCCCAGGATCCTGCTGGGAATGCCAAGTCTGACTGAGGGTTTCCAGTTAGTCTTTTATTAGTTCTCAGGTTACAGCTGGAGCAGGGTCCCTCCAGAGAGGGACCCTTACCCCCAATTCATACCTGTGTCACCATCACCCAGTCCTCAAGTGTGACCCTAAGTCCAGTCACTTAATTCTGGTTGGTGGTGTCTTGATTTCTCATGGTTTTTCACTGTCACTGGGCTGGCCTTCTTCTGAAGTTGCTTCATTCTCTTGGAATTGTAGCCTTGGAATTATCCTCATTCCACTCCTACCTGCTAAATTCAGCTAGTTCCTTGTTAGCAGCATTAATTTTCCCAAAAAAGTTTACTCTTGGTCAGGCGAAAGCTTCAGCTGCTTTAGCTGCTAATGCTGAGCCCCTAATGCTAAACAAAGCCATTCACAGAGAACACAGTGAATCGAATTTCTTCTGTAACACTGGGATAAAGTTAAATTTTCTCCATAGTAACTGGTGTGGAGCTGTGTTTCGGATTTGTGTTGGAGACAGCGTTGATCACACAGGGATGTTTCAGCTATGGCCGAGCAGTGCAGCGATTTTCTGCCCCTCATCCCACCCCACCAGTGAACAGGCTGGGATGCACCAGGAGCTGCAGGGGGGACACAGATGGGACATCTGACCCCAGGGATGTCCCACATCATATGGCCCCATGCTCAGCACACAGACCTGGGGAAGAAAGAGGAAGGGAAGATGTGCAGAGCGATGGTGTTTGTCCTCCCCAGTCACCGGGATGGAGCCCTGCTGCCCACAGGGTGAACACCTGCATGTGATGGGAAGCAGGGAATTAATCCCTTCTTTTGCTTTGCTTGTCTGTCCACCTTTTCCTTTACCTGTTAACCTGTTTTTATCTCAACCCACAAGTTCTCCCACTTTTACCCTTCCAGCTCTTTCCCCCATCCCAGCACGGGGCAGTGATCAAGCAGCTCTGTGGGGCTGAGCTGTCAGCTGGGGTTAAACCACAACACCCTTAATCTAAATAAAATCTTTGTCTTAAACCCAAATTACAGGACTAAGTGAATGAAAACTGACAGAGAAGCTTGTGAGTTGATGCTCTGGGAGGTAGCTGGAGATAAAGCAGGTGCATTGTAGGAGAGTAGGTATAAATAATATCCTTTGCTTTTAAGAAGGCCTTGCTCAATATTTTTTGAAGGACATTAATAGGTTTCTCATTTTTCAGGTGCTCAGCTGGTGATGTGTTTCAGAGGCCTGATTTTTAGATTGCAGGTGTGCAAGCTTTTCTCCAGGCATTTCCCTCTGTGTCGTTTCAAAATGGATACCTGCAATAAAGAGCTGCTTTTGCAAACATTAACTTTATATTTTTTTTCCCCCAGTTGCTCTCAGTTTAAAAGCATGGATTTGAGAATCACTTTATTTGGTTGGTGTTTTTTTTTTAAAGACAAACAAACAAAACCTCCACTTTCATCCTGGCCTCTGCTTTTATCTGAATCGATCCTTTTACGTGGTTTATCTCAAAAATTGGTTTTCAAAATGATCTTTTGCTGTACTCCTGGTGCTGAAAGATTAAGATGTTTGAAGAAAATGTGTTTCCTTCAGCTTTGCTTTGCAAAAGGAAGGCTTGTGGGCAACAGGGCTATAACAATGATCAGATTGGGTGAGATCTGTGGTCTAACTGACCAGCTCTTCTGCTGACAGAGACCAGAATTTGCTGCTTCATGGGGAAGTAAGACCCCCAAAGTGTGTGGTGGTGAAAGGACCAGCCTGATTTTGTTGTAGGGAAATCCAGGTCTTTTCCAGTCATCTCTGGAGACTCCAAGACCACCTCTTCATCAGCTCACACCCTGATCCTCCAGGTGTGTTGTTATTGTGCAGTAATGTCTCGCTGTTCCTCTTCTCCTCCCCCTTTCACCCTTGTGGCCTCACGTGTGTGTATCCATGTGGGGGTGTCCAACAGGATTGTCCCCTTCTCCACCCTCCTTCCCTGCCCTGCAGACTGGAATCCTCACCCCTGCTGTGTTCCTGTGTTGTCACACAGGGAGTTTGCCCGTTGGAAGGTGAGGAACACAGCCATTGAGAGGAGGGACCTGCTCCACAACCCACTGCCCCTCATGCCTGAGTTTCAGAGGAGCATCCGCCTCCTGGGCAGGAGACCCACCACGCAGCAGTTCATCGATACCATCATCAAAAAGTACGGCACCCACATCCTCATCTCTGCCACCCTGGGAGGTAGGTGGCAACCTGGGCTGTTTTCTGACAGGGGGGTGGTGGTGGTGGGGTGGGGAAGGCAGTGGGCAGCGCTGCAAATGTGTCCAGTTTTGGGCTCCCCAGTGAAAGAGAGACTCGGAGCTCCTGGAACAAGCCCAGAGGAGGCTGCGAAGATGATGAAGGGACTGGAACATCTCTCTTACAAGGGAAGGCTGAGGGAGCTGGGTCTGTTCAACCTTGAGAAGAGACAATGAGAGGGGACCCCATCCCTGTCTGTGAGTGTCTGCAGAGAGGGGACAGAGGATGGACCAGGCTCTGCTTGAGGGTGCCCAGCAATGGACAGGAACTGATGCCCAGGAGGTTCCAGCTGAACATGAGGAAGAACTTCTTTGCTGTGCAGTGACCCAGCCCTGAACAGGCTGCCCAGAGAGGGTGTGGAGTCTTCCTCACTGGAGATGTTCCAGAACCATCTGGTCACAATCCTGTGCCATGTGCTCCCCCTTGATCCTGCTTGGGAGGGAGGTTGGACCAGATGACCCCACTGTGGTCCCTTCCAACCTGAACCACTCTATGATCCCAAAACTGTGGCCATGCCATGTGGGAGCTGGCTGGGGGCACAGGGCCAGGCTGCAGCTCATTGTCAGACACTGTGGAAGTCCCCAGAGTATGAAAGGATTCACAGGACAAGGTGTGAGTTCAGCACCTGTGCTGTGTGTGTGCCTGTGCCCCTCTGACAGCAGCGTGTGTGTGCCAGGAGAAACACGTGTCACTCAGCCCAGGAGCCTGGCTGCCAGCCCCAGGCCACTGTCCTTCACAACACAGTGTTGATCCCTCTTTTTCACAGAATGAAACCAAACACAAGCGGAAAAATATCCTTTCTTGCTGGAACTGGAGGAATTTTAAAAAGCTCCAGGAAAAGGGAGGTCAAGGAGCTGGGCAAGAAGCATGTGCAGAGAGGAAGAGATGGCCAGGAAGGTCTGTTCTGGATGCACAAATAACATGGAGTAGGCTTTTGAAAAAGCAGCAGTTGAGTAAAATTCAAAATGTATATGGAAGGGCCACAGAGAGGTCTGTGTGTGCACACAGAATATGTCAGTGATGACATCAGAGAGAGCCCTGTAGGGCCATGAACCCCTGAGCAGGCACTGCTGGGGCTGCTGCATAAACATTCCAAGTGATGAGTATTGGACATGGGAGGGGTGAAAATCAGCAGCTCCTACTGATATTTACTGCTGGGGTTTTTTTCTCTCCTGTATTACTTTCACTATTCCTTTACCCTCTTGGGTTGTGCCTTTCTTTCATTCAAATGCCTTTCTTCTGAGAACTACTATCTGTGAGCAGGATTCTGCAGTGGTAAAGGCTCTTAATTTTAGCACAGAGTGTGTTTTGTTGTTTTTCTAACGTACCTCACCTCCAGCCTTGCCACATTGTGAAGCTTGTGGTGAACTTTGAGGAATTTCTGGCCATCTGTCTGTTCCCAAAGTGTTCTGCAGACACTGGGATGAGACAGAGATGAGATTAGATGTGTGCATATGATTCATGCACAAATTAGGTGGTAGGTAAGTTGGCTCAGTTCCACTGAAGTCAAATGGCCTCTGGTGTGGCAACGTCCTTCAAAGATCCTCGGGCTGCTCTTCCAATCCAGGCACTCAAACAGCCCGTTCCATCAGCAAGAAATGTGGGAGGAAGCAGGTTTCCAAGCACTGAAGAGTACAAGTGACTGCCTGCATCAGGCCTTAATGAAGTCTGTGTAAAGATAAACTGCTTTTTATTGAGGAAATCGCTTTTCAGGACCATGTTTTACAGAGCCCAAGACAGCCAAGTAAAGTGAGAGATTTTTTTTCTGGGTTTACTGTTCCTTCCACTGATGTGCCTCTTTCTTCCTGCCACTCACATCCATGGAAATTCGTAATAAGAAAGACCTTTGATGGTAAAATATATTTTTAATTTTGCCTGGGTGAGGTTTGTAAATTATTCACAGGGGCTTGTTTCTCCTCCTGATTTTACAACACAACTATCTTAAATATGCAGAGACTTGTAAGAAGAAATGGTGTTGGAGGGGAGAGCTAAATGCTCCACCAGCCCAGAGCATGGTGAGCAGTGGTAGGGGGGAAAAGAAGGATTTATCTTGGCAATGGCAGTCCCAGGGTAGATGCAGATGAAGCTGGGCATGCATTATGCACAAAGGACACACTCTGATCACAGTCTGTGCGCTAAACAAGACCACTGGGATATAAGAGCAGACATGTCCTGGCACACTTGCTCTCCCCAGACCTCGTGTCTCCTCAGAAAAGTTGCCGGCGTTCTGCCCTGGGTTACAGTTGTTTCTAACCCCACCTGGTACCTTATTATGTTGCAACCGAGTGACAAACACACAGGAACTTGTTTGCCTTTCAAACACCAGCTGTTGCAGGGCCCCCGGGAGGGGGGTGACGGCTCAGTCCGGCCCACCTGAGCACAGCAGCTCTTTTCACACCTGGCCACATGAGGAACTGCTCTGCTGCCTTTCAACCTACCGAGCAGCCCGGTCCCCCCAGAGCCCTGAAAAACCCAGCTCTGCTCCACCTTAGTTCTGACAATGGCAATGGTGAAGGGTCACTTGGAGGGCACCCCTGCTCTGGGATGGAGCACACAGAGCCAATTTGCAAGGAAAGCCCTAAAGGAAAAACAACTTTGAACACAGCACCTGCTTAATAAAAGAGAAATTAAGACTTAATAATGCAGGAAAAGTCTGTTAACCTCTCCTGATTGAAGAGTTGCTTTCCCATGTGCCCCCTCCATGGGGATGCTGTGCTTTTCCAGGTCTGCACTCAGACACATGGAATAGGCTTCCAGCAGCAATGTTTCTGCTCGGCACCCTTCACTCCCAGGGACTGTATTCATCCCTCAGGAAAAGCATCATAGCTCATGGGCTTTCCTTTTCTGTTTTCTTCTTCAGGGAGGAAAAAATGACAGATTTTGGGGGGAATCACTGATCCCCACTGTCCTAGAGCACAGGATTCTCTTCTCTGTTGAGTTTCTCAGTGCTTGATTTGTGTTGTCCAGGGACCAATGCTAATGGTGGATCACCTGGTGGTGTGGCACTACTGCTACTGCCTGATGTGATCCCACCCAGGATTCCTGCCTGCTCTCTGGCCTCAGCATTCCTCTAGTGAAAATGGGCTAGTCTGGAATAAAAAGACCCTGATTTTTGTGCTTTGCCTAGTAATAAAGACATGTTTTTTTCCAGAAAAAACAGCTGTTTTTTCCAGTTACTGGTGGAATCAATGAAGAGTTGGTGGCTGGATCCAGTAAGTTCCTCTGAGAATCACAGCTTAAGGGAGAATTATTCCAGGCCTTCCTTTTCCTGTCACAGCCTCACAAAAAGGGGCAAAGCATCATTTCTGTCTGCTGCATCTCCATGCAGTTAAATGCTTCTGTTACATGAGAGATACAAAACTTTTAGCTCAAAATACACTTTCACACTGATCCAGCCCCTTGTCCAACTCCCATGCAGTGTCCTTTTGGTGTCAAAGGGGCTACTTATGAAAGCTGACCAAATAAAACTTCAAATCCCCCTGAGAAACTCACCCAAAAGATGAAACCTGAGCGTGCCTTGATGGCATCAGGCACCTGGGGTGCAGTGAGGGCTGTTCCTCACTGATCACAGCCAGCTCATTACCTGGGCTTTGCTGAATTCACCTGTTGTGCCTCATCAGATACAGGGGTTTAAATTCTCTGGAACATGGACTGTCTTTCTCTTTGTGTGGATAGAGCCTGATGTGGCAGAGCCTTGATCCCTGCCCAGGTCTCCTCACGTGCTCAACACATAATAACATTAATGGTGATAAAGGAAATCAAAGCTGGTTGTTTTCTAGGGAAAGTGTTTTTGTGAACAGCAACAATGATAATACTGTCACTACCACAACTTCGATCATGCTCAAAGGATAGTCTGTTATTCTTAACAAAAATATTAAAGACAAAGTTTTACATGCTAAACTTCTCCACTTAGCTGCTGTGAAACCAGTTAGAAGATTACAACTGACCAATTCTTTCCATGAAAAGTATCTTTCCCCCCCCAAAAAATGTCCATTTTTCATCTCAAAGTCAAAGGCTGAATCCTCAACATAACTATTGCTTGAAAAAACCCCGAAATCTAACAAAAATATTTTGATTTTCAGCCAGAATATTTTTGGTTTGTTTTCAGGCATTTGGCTTCCAGATAAAAGCTGGACAATTTCCAGGGAAAGCGAGGGGGAGGGCTAAGTGGGGTTGTTGGGGTTTTTTTCATGTATGCAATAAAAGAAATAATTTGGAAGAATCAAACAATTTCAACTAATTTGAAAGAAAAGTAAGTCCTTGTTCTCTTAAAAAAATATACAAAGATGCTGAAGAGCAAAATATTTCTTGGCCTTAGAAATGGTGGTACTTTTTTTTTTTTTTGACCATTCTATCATTGCCAGAGGCACTGTATTCATCAGTGGTTCATCTATCAAATCAGAACAAGTACCATTCTTCTCATTAAGAGAGTTATGTAGAAATGGCACATTCCTACCATAGTTGTCTCTGCATTTATTAAAATCAGAGCTTCACATGTCAAGGGTGCAGGATGGCATTTCACCTCTTTAGTCCTCTTCTAGTGCCAGCCTTATGTTAAGAATGAACTGGATTTTTATCTGGCTCGTCCAGCACAAGTTGAACTTTTAGGTAAATATTACTCCTCAGCTTCATGTACTTTTCAGAGGTATTTTGTTACATTCAGGTCTCTGCTGACGTTTATCAGCTCTTAACTGCTTCACTCCCAGACTCCCTGTGGTTACTGATACAAAATCATCTGTTGTCCCTTACCTTGTACAACATTTTTCACTCTCCACTTAAATTCCCTGAATGAGACTCTGGGAAAGAAGGCAGGAAGGGTGTTTAGTTTAAATTAAGTTTTTTGTTTTCTCTTTCCTCTGATTGCTCCCCTTCACTCATCCCCTTTCTTTTCCCTTTTTGCATCATCACTGGAAGCTGAAGAGGCACAACCAGCATTTGTTTGTCCTCTGTACCCACCTACACAACTACCTCCTATTTCCAATCATCATTTATTCCTTCTAAAAGTCAGCTTAGACAGAGACTTGTACAAAAGCGTCATCTTCCCCTGTCAGGAGCATCATTCTAGAGGCACCACACACAGAGAAAATGTTCCTCAAGTGGGATAAATGGTCTGAAACCTCTCCAGCACTTGTGGTAAAGCTCTGCTAGCTAATAAATGTCCAAACTGTTGACTACTGAAGTCAGTGGAGCTGATCTACCAGTGTGGTGGACATGGGCTTTCAGTCTGAATAGGAAAGGCTCACACGTATCACACTGGGGTTCTGGTGCTGGAGAGGAAGGGTGGATTCCTTCAGGTGTCAGGCATTTCTTTCTTTAGGTGCAGCAGATGACACCATTTGTTCCTGTTGAGATGACCCTGCCTGGCAGCCTGAAATCTCCTTTTCTTTCTGCTGCAGGAGAGGAGGCCTTGACCATGTACATGGACAAAAGCCGCCTCGACAGGAAGTCAGGGAACGCCACGCAGAGCGTTGAAGCCTTGCACCAGCTCGCCTCCTCCTACTTTGTGGACCGTGATGGCACCATGAGGAGACTCCACGAGATCCAGATCTCTACCGGAGCAATCAAGGTACTCGGTCTTGCCTTGGGAAGAGAAAGATTGTGTGCCCACACTGATGCTGCAGGGATTTGGGGCAGGGCTTTGCCAGCCCACTGTGATGTCTTTTTGGATCACAGGTTGTTTTGTTCACAGGGTAAATTTTTCTCTTATGGACCTCACTGAAGAATTGATTTCCCCAAGGCCAGTAATATATCCAGTAACATCCAGAGAGAGGTGGGCATTCAGTGTGATGATTATGTAGGATAGGAGACCTCCACTAAACATGACAGTGACTTCTGGAAATGAGAGAGGGAGCAGAGAACCCAGATCAGTGATAGAGGTTGGAAGGGAAAGGCAGGTCTGTGAAACGAACAACCCTGTGCAACCCAAAAGTATTTTTCTCTTGTGGATGTAAGGCTGCTAAACATCTCTCAGCTGAATTTACTACAAGGAAAGGTGAAAAACTCTGTGTGGCATTACTGAGGCATCTGGAATGAAACGGACTGAGAGACAGCTTGGGGGTTGCAGCAGGAAGGAAGGGAAGCTGCTCTGAGAATACAAAATAGGGAAAATGGCTCTGCAGACAAAGGCTGCCTTCTCTGAAAGCAATCATCCTACACTGGGCAGGGATTTTATTGTTGCAGAGTTCACTCCAGGGAAGGTGATGTGGATGGAGTCATCATTGTTAGCCATTTCTGAAAGGTTTCAGCTCTCTTTATTGTTCTGTGGTGTCTCATGGCTGAGTCTGTTCCCTTCTGGATGGGAAATTGTATTGAGGTATTGAAACAGTGACAGCAGATAATCACCCATGGTGAATTCCGGGAGGGCAGCTCTCCTCCATGGCTGGAAACCAACAGCAACAGCACTGTAGGTCATCTGTGCCTCCATCTATCCTCAGCACAAGGATGGTGGTCACATATGGGAGCACCAGGTGCCACTGGGGGCCGGCAATCCATCTCTGTTTCTTGCTTCCCAATAAGAGAAGCCAGGGAATAAGTCCTCTGCTGGCTTCTGATGTTCTCCAGTGGAGATCCTCTATGAGAAACATCAATCTGCAGGATCCCTTTGCCAAGCCCAGAGTAACAAGCAGTCCCATAAAGAAAGCAGGCAAAATTCATTCTGCTTTTCCAGCCTGTGAGTGCACCAAACATTAGCCGTGTCTGTCCAGGGTGGGGCATTTTCCCCCAATTAGGGAAGATGTGTTTTGGGCTGTATCAGCTGGTGACAAGGTGACCTTTGTACCAGAAGGTCTGGAGAAGCCTGGGGAAGGTGTGGTGCTGCAGTCAAAGGGAACACTCTCTCTTTTCTGCATCCTCCGTAGGTAACAGAAACTCGGACTGGCCCCCTGGGCTGTAACAGCTACGACAATCTGGACTCTGTGAGTTCTGTCCTTCTGCAAAGCACTGAGAGCAAACTCCACCTGCAAGGTAGGGCACAGGGGTGAGGGACATGGCAACACAGGGCATGGAGTGGGGGTTGAAATGAGCCAGGGGTGCCCTCCCTGCCAGCCTTTTCCCCTTCTCTGTTTGCTGGGATTCTGCCTTGGCTGTAAGTTCCCTGGAGCAGGACTGGTGGCTTCTGGAGGTTTCACATGATGCTCAGCAGAGCAGAGCCAGAGCTTGACAAGAGCTGAGCCAAAGGGACCCCACTGAAGTATCTGGGTGCTCCTGCCACTGAATTTTGATGGACTTCTGTGTATTATACCCACAGTAATATAAAAAAATGTGACCTTTTCCATCAATATTGAAGGTGCATTGTGTCCACGTCTCTTTGTCCCTCACCAATTGTGTAAGATATTGATTTGTGTAAGAGCTTTGCAGATCAGCTTTTGGGAGTTTCTAATGACCACAATCTTTGGGAAAAGTCACTGAGGTTTTACTTGGATGCTAGAAGCCATGGCTTCAGTCCCAGCTGGGGATCTAGTCCAAAATTCAACAGATAGAGGTCATGACTGAATTAATAAATAAATATATGCTGGTTAGCAAGAAGTCAACTTCAGTGGAAGGAGGAAATTCACTGGGCGTGTAATTTATGAAGGTTATTCCCAAATTTTTGACAAAATAAGGAAATGTGGGATTTAATTGCTCACTTGCCCAGATGGTTTTATTTCTGGAATCCTTGTACTTGCACAAATTTTAATTTTTCAGATGAATGGGCTACATTACATCTTCCGCTTTGAGTGTAATTTGGCAAGTGCTGTTTTAATCTTTGATTTCACAAAACCGGGTTTCATTTACTGAGTAATGTTGTGGATATATTATTATTGTTGTTATTATTTGCCTTTAAAAATAATAGGCAGGTTGTTTTCTCTATTCCAGTGATTATCCAAACCACTGAGTTCTGGTTCTTACCTAATTAACAATAAGCAATTTGAGAGGTTTTGTGTACTCTGATGGTGGCTGCTGGTAATGAAAACCCAAGGATGACACATCAGATAACTGGGTAAACAGCTAAATCAGCAGGTAGCTCTGGTTATAGGCAGAGAAGCAGGTAAATCAATAGACCTCTATTGGCTATCTGATCCTACAGGAGAGAACATAAACCAAGGGAGGGGGAAGGAGGTGGAGGAAGAGGGAAAAATTAGGAGAGAGAGAGGATGTAAGGTGGGATGAGGCTGTGATTTCTGATGGGAGCAGACAGAGGACCTTGGGGGTCAAGCACACGTGGGTTTCTTGGAGCTTCACAGCATAACCCAGTGCAGAGAAAGGCCAGAGCCAAGCCAAGGGAGAGAGAGGGAAGGGAGGCAGGAGCTCTTCCTAATAGAACAAAGTGACCTTTAAAGCTACACCTGAGCTTTCTACCTAATCTGGAGTGCGGTTCTTGGGATAATTACCCAGGATTCTTCCTCTGCTCTGAGAAGGCTCATTAGGAATTAGTCACAGGGCTGCAGCAGGTAATGGATCGTGACCGAGTCCCCTCTGATCTGATTAGCAGCCGAGCATGAGCTGCTGACAGAAATCCATGTTCCTGCCTTGGTGTCACTCAGCTCTGAGCCTGGCTCAATAAAAGAGCAGCTTCTTCATGACAGGGAGAGTTTCTGTTCCTGAACTTGCTGCCGCCCAGCCCTCAGAGTCGTGGTTCCACAGCTGTGCCCTTTAGGGGATGCAGCAGCTGGGACGTGGCACTCAGTGCTCTGCTCTGGGTCACAAGGTGGTGATGGGTCAAAGGATGGACTTGATGAGCTTGGAGGTCTTTTCCAACCTAAATGATTCCATGATTCCATGAAACAAAGCTAAGTTACCTTCATGCCTGTACATAGGGTTTGGGAGGGTGAACCAGCCTGCAGTTTCCCGGGGAGGAGAGCGGAGGGTGTTTGGTTCTGCACCTGTTGTTACTGGGACAGAAAGAATCCCTAATTTGTAAACAAGTATCCATGTGAACCCAGCGTGTTTCTACATGTACTGGAGTGTATATATACAATATTTATCCCAGAGTACAGAAGGTTTCCCTTTTTCCTATCCTTCCCTGGAGCAGGATCCCTGTCCCGTGTGTGAGGAGGGCTGTGCAGTGATGCAGCCTCCCAAGATGGGGCTGAGGAATCCTGTTTTGGGCCAGGATCTCACAGGTGACTCCAGTTGTTTGCACTTTGTATCCTCCTGTCCCTGCCAGCAGCAGGAAACCATCCCTTCACCTGCCTCCACCTCCAGTATGGATGATCCACGAGCTGCCTGGAAAAGGAGACCACCAGAGCATGGGAGGGGAGGATTCCAGCAGCTTTACAGCAGGCTGGTGGGGAACTGGGAATTTGTGATCCCTGGAAAAGCATCCTAGGATGAAACTGGAAAATTTGAGGGCTAAAAAGGAATATTTTCAAAAGCCTCAGGAAACTAAAATTTGAAAGACATCCTCTGTCATATCAATACTGTTACTGATGTCAATATTGGAGCACAGCACCGTTTCAATGAGGTAAAATCCTTCTGTGCTATTCTAAACTTTGCAAAATTAAGCAGGAAATATTGCATATTAGGTATCTTCTTACATCAAATATGATAATATAATACCAAGCATAATAGATAATGTTATGAACAATAATTATACAATATTAAATACATTATATTACCATATTTAATATTATATTATAATATATGTTTAAATACCATATATATTATACATATAAATATACATATATATTATATATCTTTACAAAACATACAGTAATATAATATTAGAATTTACATTACAATTCCTATTAAAGCTTTTGCCAAGATGGGCAGAACAGTAATGACAACACAAAACATTTCAGCTTTGCAGTGAAGCGAGATGAGGAAGTATGAAAAAATACATTTAGAAAGTCAAAAGTGCTTTTGGAGTCAACATGCTCTCAAAATATGCTTCAATGAAACTGCATTTTCAACAGAGAACTCTTCTGTGGAAAATGTTTCAAATAGCTCTAATTTAGAGCCGGGGAAATTTACCTCTTTTAATGCAGGAAGCCTTTTATATACAGTCTAAAGGCAAACATCTCTCTCTAATAGTTTTTCTAGGTGAATTAAGGACACGTTCCCTTGTCAGACACTTCATATTCTGCCTGTAGTTATCTAAGACAAGCCTATACCAAATCTGTGTGCGGCTCCTAATTTTAAAAGAGGAACCTTTTGCTTTACAGACTGGCAGAATTCCTCCTGAACAATATCTTCAAAACTAAGAGATTCTGCCTAACACTGAGCACCAGCAAACTTCCCTTCTGCATCTGCTCCTGAGCCTCTGCTGGGGACGAGCCCATTCCTTGTGCCTCCTGGCTTGGATTGAGGGATTCTCCCCATGGAAATGGTCCAGTATGTCAGTCTTTAAGACCAGGCTGGTCTTAAACCCCCTGTTTGGCTGCTGACATGAGGCTGCTTTAACAGCAGGCAAGGCTGAAAGATTAAGGGTTGGACTTGGTGATCTCCGAGGTCTTTTCCAACCCGGCTGATTCCATGATTCTATGGTTCTATGACTAAATGTAATTTTCTTTAGCATTTGCAACACTCAAACAAATTTCTTGGAGAACAAAACAGCATTTTTGGGGTGTTTTATTAAGGTCATGGCTGACAGAGGGCTTTCCCAGCTAGCACAGCCAGCTGCAAGCTGCTCTGTGGGGCTGGTGTGCTGTCACAATCCTTGGGACTGCAACTTTCCTGCTTTACAGGTGGCAACTGAAACACCCAGAGCAGTGACCTGAAGAGATTAATCCCACCTGTGCATTGCTGACAACCAGAACCCACCAATTTCAGCAATATTTAGTCACTGGGCATGGTAGGGAAATATATACAAACGCTGAGGGTGCCAGGACTGAGGGTGATGCTGCTGGCACCGTGCTTGTAAAATATCTTGCTAAGATCTAGTCACTAGGATGCTCCTCACTAAACCAAAAGTATTGATATGAATCTGCCCTTGTCTGGATATGATGAGAAATGTGTGAATATTTATGTATATATATAAAAATATATATGGGAAAAGCAGGCACAGCTGTATTTCCTGACGCCGATTTCTTCCACAAGGAAATTCCTGACTGGAAGATCTGAGCCACACATAATCCTTACAGTTTGTAATCCTGCATGTTTGTAGTTTTAAAGTCAGGGTTTTGTGTTTGGACCATGCACACTCGTGTTCCAGTGAGTAGCTGGATTTGGGTGTCACTTGTGTAAGAACATATCTGAGTATGTGCTGTGTGTTAATGCTCCAGGTAACTGTGGATTCCAGCAAAACTGCTTCCCTGATTAACTTAAGCATTTATATAAGTGCTTTGTTGAACTGGTGCTAAGTGTACAGGGCTCTGATTACCTTTTAAACATGAGATTATTTCTTACAAGAGGAGGTTATTCTGGAAACGTTATTTTTTTAGAAACCACGAGTTTTATAGGCAAAAAGCAAACATCCACATGAGGCACTGCAGTGTGGGATGGGACTGTTATGTTTTGGAGATTACAGGGTGTTTCAGATGCACAGTGGATGTTCCTTGCAATGGGAAATGCTTTCCCATGCTGACCCGATGGGGTCAGACAGAGGGGCAGCTCAGTGCCACCAGGCATGGTGCTCCCAGAGCCCAGGGGGAGAGGAAACACAGGTCCCTGTGTGCCTTCCACAGCCTCCTGATCCTCCCAAAATCTGCTCTTCCACAGGGACCTCATCAAGGCTGAGGTGTCTCTCTGGATCCAAAAGCAAAAGGGTAATGGGGGTCCCGGGGTCACTGCCCGCTGCTTTCCTCTTGTCTGAGGTGAACATGTCCCATCAGAGATGAGCCTGAGCTCCTGAAAGGGGTCATGGCCCTTTTTGCCATTCCTGCACACTCTCATCCCCTGAATTATTGTGTGATTTCCCTTCCACTCCGCTGAGCTGTCAGCCATGGATACGGTAATTCAGCGCAGCAGAAACACAAACAGATGGGCAATTGACCCACGTGCCTTCCTTGCTCTGGAGTTCAGTGCTGCTGTTCAGGCCATAAACTCCTTTAGCTGCCACTCCAAAATCCCTGGGCCTTTACAAGGAAGCAAGCGGGCCAGGCTCAGAGTTATTGTCGTCTGCTCGTGCACCACAGACGCTGACAGAGTCTGACAAGCAGGACTTGCCAGGTAGAAGGAAACTGCTGTGAATCCTCAGGGAGATCCACAGGGAGCCTGGGGGAGGACAGGATGGAAAAACATGTACACTGCACACAGGGCAAACACTTAAACTCTTATTGTGTCCTCTGATATCTGAGCAAGGGTACACTTACACTAATGCCTGCACAGATGGATGGGTGCACAAACACTGGCTGTGGAGAAAGGGACGTGGGGATAGATCTCCCTGCTAATGTAATCTGCAGAGCACCACTGAAATCACTGGCACTAAATCCATTTGCACTTTTATAGGATTTGGCAAGTAGCCTTCCTAGCAGGGAGCGAGCTGCAAAGGCTCAGGTAGCCAGCTCCTGTATTTATGCTGTGGGAGCTGGGCACTTAACTCTGCAAGGGTCTTTTATAAATCCCTCCCTGGGTTATTTTCCTTTTTCTTCCGTTTTCCATTCTTTCTTATTTTCTTTTTCAGTGTGTAGTTTCCTTGTTTCTGTGGTACCAAACCCATTTAGTCTCTCTCAAAACAGGTCAGAACTGCACAATCCTCATCACTTCTGAACTAGCACTTGCATTCAGGGGCTTTGTACTGTACTGGGATCTGGGAATGGGATGAAGGGAGTAGACTGGGTGTTGAGGAGGGGGAAGTTACTTGTCTCTCTCCTCTCATCTGACTCACTAGAAATGTGCCATTTGTACCTCATCTTCCTCACTTGTGACAGCTCCAAGAGAAATACCCCAGCAGCTTTTAATTCCTCAGCACCACTTGCCCAAGCTGCTCACGAAGCCGGTTTTGAAACAAAGAAGAAATACCTGAAATGACTTTTTAATTTATGTTTTTCACCCCCACATCCCTCTTGTTTCCCTGCCAGGTCTCCAGATCATCTTCCCTCAGTATTTACAAGAGAAGTTTGTCCAGTCTGCCTTGAGTTACATCATGTGCAATGGGGAGGGCGAGTACATCTGCCGGGACAGCCAGTGCGGCTGCCAGTGCTCCGAGGAGTTCCCCCAGTGCAACTGCCCCATCACTGACATCCAGATCATGGAGTACACCCTGGCAAACATGGCCAAGACCTGGACAGAAGCCTATAAAGATCTGGAGAATTCAGGTAACCGAGCAAAGTTCATTTTCCAGTTAATTTATTGCAAACAAAATGTGTCAGATTACACAGGTAAGAACCTGCCTCTCTCTCTGTATACACATATATATATTTATAAATATAAAATATTCTCTCAATGTAATGCTCCACTTCACATTAAAAAAATAGAAAATACTGAATCCAAACCCATGGTCTTAAGGGAGCACTTTTTTTTCCCCTCTTAAACACACACACAAGAACACACACCACACATGTGTACAGGGATATTTTCCATAGAACTATTTGATTAAAAATCTGATTTTTTTTTTCATACCAAACCAGCTCTGAATCTCTCTTTTAATAGTTCTACAGAGAAACTTCCACAGTATAAATGATGCAGAAATTGCTTTTCAGATTTGCATGAATTTATTGTGCTTTGGTGAAAGGGAGTTCAGAGGGAGAAGGCACCGGTCAGATGACACCGCATTTGAGACAGAGAGGAGAAGGGAAGATGACTTCTCTCTCCCACAGAGCTGATATCTGCTGGTGGGAATATTTCTTCCTTCAGTTTCTCCCAGGGTGAGGCTGGGGGTGTCAGCAGAGTTTGTTCCACGTTGATGCTGGTGGTAGTTGTAGCTGACCCCTCGAAGTGCTGTGGTGCTCCTGGGATGCTCACCCTCAAGGGCTTAAGATAAGAAAGAGCAACATTATCAGTGAATTGTATCCTATCCTTTAGCAAGTGATCTGCCTACCCTGATCCGCACAGAACTTCATCAAGAACTTGTCCCTGTGCTGACTCTCATCCCTTAGTGTTAATCAGTTCCTTTCCAACACATTGTCTTTAACAATTATTATCATAACAGGTCAGGTCTCCATGTCAGGAAAGAAAACTGTGAGGAAAGGACCCCCTAGCTCAACTCAGGGCACTGAAGAATTCTTCCTCACAAGTTCTCATAGCAGCAATTTCTTTCTTCATCTTGGAGGCCACTTTAATCTCTTGAATGGTTGGAATGGAGCAGGCTGTGATGTTTCCACTTCAACACGTGGATGCTGCTGGTGTTTGTGCTGCTGCACAGATTCTTGTGTCCCACTCATGTTGTCAACTTGGTGCCCAGCTGGGCAGTCAGAGTTGTAGTTCCTGGTGATGACCACCTTGACAAGACCCCCCCAGGTACTCTGGGGAGCCACTGGGGCAGTCCCAGAAGCAGGTCATGAGCTGAAGAGGTCAGACGTTTTCTGCGGGTTTCTATGGATTCATGGATGGGGTGGCAAACTAGAAATGTGGATTTCAGAACCTTCTGCCACCTCAATCCTGCACAAGCCAGAATTACTGGCAGTAGCTGCCAGCACAGCTCTGCCACTGGTTCCGTGGTTACCAGTTGTTAGTTCTGGCACAGGATCTTCCCACAAGGTGCTCAAGAGCCACAGGTTGGCCACCACCTATCAACCCCTTCACCTTCCAGGTGTAATCCAGGCACTGAGAAGGTGAGAGCCCTATGGAGGGAGGAGTTACACCCCAGTGTGACTCCTTCACTTTGACATTCTGTCCTTGTAGCACTCGATCCAAAGCAAAGATTGGGGTAGAGAATTATAGTCAGTCTCCCTCCTCTTGAGATTTCAAGGTGGGGGAAGGTGTTTTTCATTTGCCAGGTTAAAGAGACACACTGCAGTGCAATTTCTGCTGTAGCCATATTCCACCCAGGGCTGGAGGCTTCACAGGGCTAGATGGAGTGATTATCTTTATGTCTAAAGCTGCTGCATCTCATTCATCACTTTGCTGCATCATGCGTGAACTTATCCTCTGAGATGAAAGTTGCTATCACAAAAGACTGTAGTATTAGTGCCTTGCTTCTTTGTTTTAATAAATATTCCCAATAACTAGAGGATTTTCTTCATTATGAACAGCACAGGAGAAATCTCTCATGACATCTGAAGGTTTTTCCAATAAAGTGGACTGAGAGGCACACGAGTGCTCTGAAAGCAAATACCATTTGCACAGGAAGCTGGTGATAGCCTAAAACATTTGTATTCTGCTTCTGGGCTGTGTTGGATCCTCTGTTAATTTGAGAAAAAAAATTGTGCAGGGCAAATCAAGAGTTGGTGTGATGTGAGAAAGCATCTTCAGAGTCAAGGAGGCTGCAGTGAAGTGATGCTGCTTTGAATCAGCTCAGAGGCTTTTATCCCTGTGCTTCATTGCTCCTGTGTAAATTGAGAAAAATAACACTGCCTTATTCTTGGCACGTTGGTGTGGCTGGCCAAAACAATTCTGTGATTCCGAATTTAAAAAAAAACAAAGCCTTTTGATGAAGTCATGGAGTGAGGTTTTGTTAGTTTGTTTTTTGGTTTGGTTTTTTTTCCCCCAAGAATACTACTTTCTGATGAAAAATGGATTTTTTTTTTTTTAACATTAAAAAAATGAAAGTTTCATCTTTGAAAGAGATGTCTGACATAAAAATTCACTGTGGTGCCACCACTCTGCTGCAGAGGCTGGACACTGTCCTGTTCCACGTGTGATGCTGAGTCATTGCCATGGGATTCCCTGCAGGGACTGACTCAGCAGAAAACAGGAGCCAAGCAGCATCATGGGAGGTGTAGTCCCAGCCATCATGAACACTTTCTGTGCAGAGAACTAAAACAACACCAAATGCAAACAGATTTATTAGTTAATTGGAAATTCTCACGGTTAAGAATTAACCATTCTCAGAAATAGGGAATATCCCCATCATACTCTTGGTTTCCAGGCACACTTCTAAAGTATATACGTAAATAATGAAGAAACTATCCTGCTTTGAAAGTGGTTGTTTTAGTTTTTTTGTTTGGTTTTTTTTTTTCCTTTCATCCCCTTTATTTTAAACAAGCCCATCCAGCTTTTATTTGGCCAGATTTCCTGCTCATTTGTTTTTCCCCCAACGTTGCACTGCGGTAGCAAAATGTGCACACTGCACCGAAATTCCTGCCTTCCCCGTCTCGATGAAAAATGTAGCACATTCATCATCAGAGGGAAAAGAGCTCGGGCTTCTGCACAAACAGGCTTTTGAGGAAATTGATTTATAAGGGGTGGGAAGCAAATGCAAGGCTTTTACTGCTGAAAGGTACCTGGAGTAATCAGCGCGGTCAACAGGAACAATTACGTGTGGTGATGGTTTCAGAGGACCACTGAGAAGGGGAGAAGCGTTTTTTTGGGAGGGAGAAGGGCACTGAAAGTAGCATTAAAAATAAAGTGAGAAGCTGAGAGAGGTTTAAAAAAACCCAAACCTCTTAGTTATCTTTGGAGGAGACAAGCAGATGTCCCACGGATGTCGGTGGTGCAATGGTGACGATTATTTTTATGAGGTGCTCGCTTACACCATGTGATGAGTAGGATGGGAACATCCACTCCCCATCTACGTGATGCTGGCCCTGACTAATGCACTGATACTCTCTTTTAGGCAGTTAAGCATGAACTGCAAGTTGATGAATAACAGGAAATCTGTTATGCCAATATCTTAAACTTCGTATTATAGGGTGTAAATTGTCTGGTCTGATTTTCTCCAATAACTCTATGGATTATTTCTTTTAATTGCAAAGATACTAACCTTTACAAACTCTCCTTTTTAGCCCCCCCTTTTTTTTTTTGCTATTGTCCTCTTTTCCCTCTGAAAATGGGATGAAGGAATTAAAAAAAAAAAGGACTAGGAAATGATGAAAAATAACATAGGAAGAGATGGCTGCACGTCTCGTTGGCTACTTGGTGAAGTTTAGGGCAGGTTTTTAGTCCAACCTCCCTCTAGAAGCAGGACTACAACCAGCACTAGGTCAGATCAGTCATGGGTTTGTCTAGCAGAGTCTAAAATGGGATTTTTACACACCTCTGTTCAGCATGTTCCAGTGCTGTGTTATCTCCAAGTGATGAAGTTTTTCAGTGAATCATTTTAACTTCTCAAGTTGCAAAGAGTTCCTCTTGTTATATCATCTGTCTGTAATAAAAGTACCTTTTGAGCAGTTGCAGGCTGTAATTAGAATATCCCTTGCCCTCTTCTTCACCAAATTAATCAAGTGCAGCTCCCTCCACCTGACTTTGCAGGACTTGAGCATCTTGGAGTCCCTCAGCTCTGCCCTCCCAGTTTCTCTACCCCCGCTCTCTGTTCCCAGAGCTGGCAAAGAAATGGAGGTGCAGCTTCAGTAGTGCCAAACCAAGAAGAGAGGAATATTGATTCCCCCAAAAAACCTGGATTCAGCCCAGTTTGCAGTTTATTTCCAGAGAGAACATAGTGTTGACCCACCTTCAGGATGGAGCCCACCAAACCCCAGGACCTTTCTAGCAGCTGGTTGTTTCCAAGCTTGTACTGACACATGGAGTTGTTCTCTCCCAGTGCACATATTTGTCTTCCTTCTCCTTCTCCTTCTCCTCTCCTCTCCTTCACTTTATGGGTTTTTCTCTGATTTGTGATTAAAAAAACCAAAACCCCTCAAACCCCCTGCATTATGGTGGGTTTTTTTTCATTATCAAGCAAAGTAAAATTGAAATAAAGTGATCAAAAGAACCAATAAACACAACAAAGAAAACAGCAACAAACACCAACATCGAACAATATATTTTTCAATCAATCAGAATTTTTTCCCTTTGGCTAAAATTGACGCATTTTGTTCTCACCTGAGCCCTGCAATCTATTTTATTTTATTTTCATTGTTACATAATGCAACTCATTTAACTTCAAATGGAGTAAAATACGTAAAAAGAATCACAATGCCCTTTTTAAAAAACGAGACAGCAGGACCTTTTAACACAATCCAAACCCTTCCTCTGGGGTTGAGGAAGCTTTTTTTTTTTTTTCTCTTTTGCTTTAACTGCCACAGTGCTTTACCTTCAACAACAGCTGAAAAACAATGTAAATGAGAACTCTTTAACTAACAATGATTACAACTCCCAGATTTTTGTTTATAAGCCCTACACTATAATCTCCTGCTTCAGGGAATCTCTCTCTTTTTTTTTCTCCACCCTGTGCTTTTTAACTGTGTTATTTCACCAGTGTGGGGGGTTTTCTTATATGGGAACAGCAACAGCCATGGAATTAGGGGGTGCCTGGGGCAGGCTGACCGAGGATAATTAATGGGTATCACTTTCACTGATGGCCTGGTACATCCTGCTAATGAAAAGCTTTTTAACGTCCTTACAGCTCAGAAACCTCTGCATTTCTCCCCATTTTTGTGCCTTCTTCCAGATGAGTTTAAATCCTTCATGAAAAGGCTACCTAGCAACCACTTCCTGACCATTGGGAGCATCCACCAGCACTGGGGGAACGACTGGGACCTGCAGAACCGCTACAAGCTGCTGCAGAGCTCCCTGGAATCCCAGCGCCAGAAGATCCAGCGCACTGCCCGCAAACTCTTTGGCCTCAGTGTCCGGTGTCGGCACAATCCAAACCACCAGCTGCCTAGGGAAAGGTACCTCCATCCCTCACTGGGCACAGGTGGGCTGGGGAGGGTGGCTGGTGGAGCTGAGCTTGTGCTTGGACACAATCCCGGCAGCCTGTGTTTGGATATCGGGTGCGCGAACGCGTAGGTTTGGGGGAAATGGTAAAATCTGGGAGTGGGTTGAAATTTCTGGAGGTATAGGTAACCTTTATCACACAGCTGAGTACAGTCACCTCCCTTCTGTGTGATCCACCCCTTGTTGTGCAGTGTGCTGCAGGAATACTGAGGGGAGAGCTCAGTGCAGTTCCAACTTCCTCAGGAGGAGCAGAGGAGGGGCAGGACTGAGCTCTGCTCTGTGGGGATCAGGGACAGGACCCAGGGAACGGCCTGAAGTTGGTTCAGGGCAGGTTTAGGTTGGATGCTAGAAAAAGGTTCTTCCCCCAAAGGGTTGCTGGGCACTGGACAGGCTCCCCAGGGCATTGGTCACAGCACCAAGGCTGCCAGAGCTCCAGGAGTGTTTGGATGATCCTCTCAGGCTCATGGTGTGACCCTTGGGGATGAGCCTGTGCAGGGCTGAGGGCTGGACTGGATGATCCTTGTGGGTCCCTTCCAACTCAGCATATTCTGTGATTCTGTGACTATTCCAGGGCTGACATCAAGCAGACTAAGCTGCTTTTTAATGGTTTTACCTCATAAACCCCAGCCAAGCTTTAAGGCTTCACTTGCTGTCAAAGGGAACATATGGAGCACAAGATGCTTCAGCCCAGTTTTGAGTTGTGCTCCTCAATGAGCACAGCCAGAGTGAAAGACAAGCTTTAGTTTCACTTGAGATATGTCACATTTCTTCTATGAAATGCAGAGTGAACCTCCAAAGCCACACTGACCAGAGGCTTTGCAGGGTTCTTACAGATGGAGAGAGCAGATTTTCCATTACAGCTATTGATACTGAATAGTCCCCTCCTGCTGGTTCCTTCCAGCCCTCACCTATAGCTGAATTTGTTTGCTTCAACTAATTTTGGGGACTTGCATCTGTGGATTTTAATGAACATCTCTTGATGTGTCTTTCTGTACTGTCTGGAGTGAAGTAATATTTAAAATCCTGGAGGGAAAAAAATTAGTCCAAGTGCTTTTTCTTCCATGCTTCTCTTGGAAGAGTCAGGAGAAGTTAATATTTGTAGAAACTTTTTTTTTCCCCACTTCCTTCATTACCTAAATATTTAGTTTGAAGACAAAATTGACTGACTGACTGCTGTCACCTGTTCTCATCCAGCTCCCGGGCTGCCAAATGCACTGACTTTTCATTTCATCACTGTGCAGCTCAGAAAACTCTTCCAGGGTTTAACATCTCTTTAATTACCAAGAAATCTCATGTTTCTGGACAAAGATTTGATGGACTTACTAGGGATGAGGAGAAATATCTATTAAGTGTGAGAGATTATGAAAGAAAAGCCTTTGGAGAGCTTCCTAAACCTGGCCCATTCCTGCCAAGTGGCTGAGCTGCTCTGACCAGGAAAAGAGCTGGAGGAGTCACAGCCATGTCCACGAGGTATTTTTAGTTGTGCCACAACAACAACAACAAAGAGAAGCAGCAGTGAGCAAACATCCAGCCAGCCACGTTGCTTCAAAACATTCAGACAAATATGTCTCGAGCATTTCTTCTCTATTTTAAAAAATCAGCCAAGCAGAAAGGGAGCCTCCAACTACTACAATGAAATCTGGGGGAAGGAGGATGAAATGGATGATGGCAGCTGGGTTTTTAACTGACTGATGTGCTTGATTTGTTTAAGTCAACATCAGCAGGCATATTATCATTTCCTTTCTTATTTGTCATCGTGCATCTGTAGCTAGGCAGGGGAGCAGCTCTAGAGACAGCTCTGTGTTGGAGGAGGATTGCATCCCACTTTTCTGCTCACAGAGCTGGGAAATACTCTAATTTTCTAATTGTTGCTGCACAGGGCAACAGATGTTTATCAGGAATGTAAGTGGCTTTGAAAGGATGCAAAGGTTCTGTTAAGAGCAAACCTCTCTTGTCTTTAATACACATAATAATAAGCCTAAATTATACATTCAAGGCAATGTAAAAAAAAAGAAATGGGATTGCTGTTGATTGTCCTCAGGGAAAGGGAGAGGTGGTGACTCCAAAAGAAAGGTAAGAAAGGAAGAGTAGGGATTCTGGCAATTAGGCTGCTTCTCCATGACCTTTTGCAATAGCTAAGAAGGAGAGTTAGATATAGTTATATAGGTGAAGGCATAATATAGATATATAGACACAGATATATTTGGTCAGCACTGCTTTTCTTAAAAACCAGGCAGGTTTACAGATTTAAAAAAGGGACAAGTTTATTGGTTTAATAGAGAAACCACCCCCAGTTCTTAAATCTTTGATGCTGAATGAGTACCTGTAGCTGCATTTTAAAACACTGGATGTAAAACAGAAATAACATCCAAAGGAGAGCAGGGCTTATACATGTTCTGGGCTCCAGCCAAATTGTCATTAGTTAAGAATACATTTCACAGCTGCTGAGAGTAAAAATAGCACTTTTTACTTCACTGTTCTGTACAGAAAACCCAAAAGTACCCCCAGAGCAGCTAATGCTGGTTGGAAAGTGGAAGGTGAGTTTGCAAAGGAAAACTTTTTAAATCCTTACCTTTTATTCTTGCAAATAAATGAATTTTAAAATAAAAAAAAGGGATCTGTCCTGCTGGATCAGATTTTTGGTTGGTTTATTTTCTTTTTCTTTGGATTTTTTGCTTGTTTTGTTTTGTGGGTTTTTCTTTGTTTGTTTGGGGGTGGGGTTTGTTTTGGTATGGTTTGTTTTTCTAATCGACTCAGGCACATCTACAACAAAGTTACCTCTTTGTCTCAAGAGACACCCATCAGCCTCCACCCTTCCACCGACCTGACTGATCCTGAAGAATGACAAATCATGAGGAAAAAAAAATTATTCATTACCTCTCTGTGTAATCTGACTTCTACTTCTGGTCTGAAAACCCAACACTGTCCTGCAAAACACTTTTGTTTGGTCAGAACAGATTGGTTTTTAATGGTGAAGCAGCTCTGAACCTGGGTCCTGTTCTAGCACTGCCAGAGACCAGTGAGAAACAGCCAGAAAACACTGCAAAGTAACTCTCACTCCCAGCTTTGCCTGCATTTAGTATTTATTTTCACTTTAGAATCACAGAATCATTATGGTTGGAAAAGGCCTCCAAGGTCATCGAGTCCAACCTGTGCCTGATTCCCACCTTGTCCCCCAGCCCAGGGCACTGAGTGCCATGTCCAGTCATTCCTTGGGCACCTCCAGGGATGGGAAATCCAAACCTGCCTGGGCAGCACCTTCCAATGCCTGACTACCACTTGCAGGACGAAATTCTTCCTGATGTCCATCCTGAACCTTTCCTGGCACAGTTTGAGGCTGTTTCCTCTTGTTCTGTCCCTTGTTCCCTGGGAGCAGAGCCTGACCCCCACCTGGCTCCACCCTCAAGTAACTGTAGAGAGAGATAAGGTCTCCCCCAGCCTCCTTTTCTCCAGTTTTTTCATGTAAGATATATAAAGATATAAAGCAAGATAAAGATATTAAATGCAAAATTGCTTGGTAGTGACCTTTGAAGACATAGTTTTCCTTTTTTTTAATATCACATGCCCTAGTACTCTATACTTGGAACCAGCAGAGGTAGCAAACATTAGGCAAAATATCTTCTGCAATGACATCAAGTTGGAGAAAAATAAACTAACAACTCCTTAATGAAAGGGAAAATAATTGAAATTAAAATCAATGCCTACTCTGCTGCTGGCTTTCAGCTTTTAAACAGTGGCTTTTAGCTTCCTTCTGCCCCAACACCTCTTGGGGACATTCCCAGGAGTCTGAGCCATCAGAGGTGTGTGCTTTAAAGTCACCTCCTGTCAGCTGAAGGGCTCTGGCTGGCCCTGTGCATCTTCTTAACCCATCTCAGTTGCAAGACAAAATGGGGTAATTTATCCCACTTTGCCTCTCTCTCACTCTATCACACTTCCCATTATGTCATGTTTGTAGCCAATGCCCAGCTCTGCCCTGGATTCTGCATTTTCATTTAATTATGTCCTTTATTGCTGCCATCAGCAGATGGTGGGTACTCACCTTTCTCTCTCTCTTCTTGTTTTTGTTTTTATTTTTGGGGGTTTTTTTGTCCTAATTGTGTCTTTGCTGAAAGCTAAGATGTATCCATATATAACAAAAAAACACACAACAATTTCCCATCCTTCCTCCTCAAAGTTCATCAGGGAAACAGGAATTTTACTGGTTTCAATTGCAAGATACCAGCTGAGGCTTCTTTCCCGTTTTGCTCTGCTGACTTTTTGTAGAGAAGAAGGACAGAACACACCTGAGATGGACAAAATGTGGTCACCTGACTCTAACTCTTCTCATGTCCCTGCTGTACAGCCTCGCAGTCCTTGTCCCATGAACTCCATGGCATTATCAACACCTAAAACCCGTGTAAAAGCATCACGGCACAAATCCAGGTGCACTTGACTGGCTTTCCAAACAGGAACCCCCAAGGTTTCAGATGGGGTAAAACATTTGTAGTGCTGCAAAACTGAGCAAAAATTCACCTGTGAGCAGGAAGCAGCCCTCAGGGATGGTTTTGAAAGGGCTGCTTGATGCCAGCAGCGTGTTTTGCAGCCCCACTGTGCTGTGCTGTCCCCTCCCCTCCGAGGCAGAGCTGTCCCAGGAATCAGGAGGGTTTTTTCTACTGACCAGGGCTGCCAGTGTCTCCCTCTATGGCAGATGTTTATGGAGGTCACTGCCTTGCTCCCAAGCTCCCCCAGCCAACCTTGTCTTTTCCAGCAAGAGAGCTCCACTGTGAACAGGGGAAGGAAACCTGGCAGCCCTGTACCTCAGGAGGAATGTGAAGATTGTCTGTTCCCTCATCCGAGCTTCAGAATTTTTCTGCTAAAGCCCTTCCTTTTCCCTCACCCTCTATTTTTTTTTTCCTTTTACTCCTTTTCTTCCTGTTCTCTTTCAGGTGTTGTTTCAGTTTTTCCTTTTCCATCCCTATTCCCCCTGCATTTCTCTCATTTTTCCTTTTACCTGCACATTTTCCCCTACTCTTTCCACTCCTGCTCCTTGGTTATTTCTTTCCTTCCAGTGCTTTCCTCTGTTTTACACTCTCATCCCTCCACTCTCTCCCTCCCCCTAATCATCCTGCTGTTCTTTGCTGCTGTATCATTTAATGCCTTCTTTGATACAGCCCACAGCTTAATGATTATTCGGAGGTCAGGCGATGCAGGTGCCATGAATTTCACTAATCCAGCTCTGAGAGCCTCTGTCCATAATCACTCCTCCCGTTCTACAGGGGCTGAATCCTAATTTGTCATTAGCCAGTCCTCTCACTGCAGCACTCCCAGGAACTTTCTGCCCACAGGAGACAATGAAGTATTCATTAGCCCCGGGGAGGCGGAGGGAGGGAGCAGCCGATCTGCTGAGGCTGCTGAGAAAGGAGTCGCTGTGCTGAGCTTTCCTGGGGTGCTGGGGAGGGGGAAGAGGGGGCAAAAAAGCAACAGGGCAAGTGGGTAACAGAGAAAGTGAACGTGGGGTGTGGTGTCATTCATTAGGAGTCATCCCAGGGCTGCAGGATGACGAGGTGACAGTGCTGATACAGCAGCTGTGGGAGTGGTGGGGCCCAGGGGTGGGCAAGTGGGGCTGCTTTTAAGAGAAGAGGCTGCAAGATGTGGTTATTAGCAGCAGAGTTTGGGGTTTTTTTCAAGGAGAAACCATTTTAGCAGCTTTGTCTCAGTGAATCCTGACTTCCACCCTGTTTTCTGCTGTTACGAGCTCTGCAACATAAGCACAGGTTACTATTGGCTTTGCCTTGTCCCATTACGGGTCTGTTTTTGGAGAGTGGGGCCATTTGCCAATGACATGGAGAGGAGTTTTCTCCTGCTAGCTTGGGAGTTCTGCTGCCCTGTGATGTCTGATAGCACCTCAGCCTCTGGCATGGCTTTATCAGCTCCATTCCCACGACTGAACTTTGTCACTGTGGTGCTGATGGGATCCTTGGCAGGAGACTGTGCCAGTCTCAGCTCCCTGGAGCAGTGTGAGGAGATAGAAATCAGATGATCAGTTCTAACTGCTTAGATATTTCTTAGAAGGCTTTTGCTCTTCACCAAAGGAGTAAACAGCAGATGAAAGATTCAGTCTAGAAATAGACTGGAATAGCTCCCAGATGCCACGGCAGGGCATCGATGTTCTGAGAGCTCTGCCTCAGATATATCCCAGAAAACACTGTAGCTCTGGTGAGATGCCAACACCCAGGACTCCGTGAAGCCCTCCAACGCTAATGATTTCTTCTCCCCACCTGCAGGACGATACAGGAATGGCTCACCCGGGTCCAGTCCCTGCTCTACTGCAACGAGAACGGGTTCTGGGGCACCTTCCTGGAAAGCCAGCGGAGCTGCGTTTGCCACGGTGGCACCAGCCTGTGCCAGCGCCCCATCCCCTGCATCATCGGGGGCAACAACAGCTGTGCCATGTGCAGCCTTGCCAACATCTCCCTCTGTGGCTCGTGCAACAAGGGCTATAAGCTTTACCGGGGTCGCTGCGAGCCTCAGAACGTGGACTCGGAGCGCAGCGAGCAGTTCATCAGCTTCGAGACAGACCTGGACTTCCAGGACCTGGAGCTGAAGTACCTGCTGCAGAAGATGGACTCCCGCCTGTACGTGCACACCACTTTCATCAGCAACGAGATCCGCCTGGACACCTTCTTCGACCCCAGGTGGCGCAAGCGCATGTCCCTCACCCTGAAGAGCAACAAGAACCGGATGGACTTCATCCACATGGTGATCGGGATCTCCATGCGCATCTGCCAGATGCGCAACAGCAGCCTGGACCCCATGTTCTTCGTCTACGTCAACCCCTTCAGCGGGAGCCACTCGGAGGGCTGGAACATGCCCTTCGGGGAGTACGGCTACCCCCGCTGGGAGAAAATCCGCCTCCAAAACAGCCAGTGCTACAACTGGACCCTGCTGCTGGGCAACCGGTGGAAAACCTTTTTTGAGACTGTGCACATCTACCTGCGCAGCCGGACTCGGCTGCCCTCCCTGCTGCGGAACGAGACTGGCCAAGGGCCCGTGGACCTCTCTGACCCCACCAAGCGCCAGTTCTACATCAAGATCTCGGATGTGCAGGTCTATGGCTACAGCCTGCGCTTCAACGCCGACCTGCTGCGCAGCGCGGTGCAGCAGGTCAACCAGTCCTACACGCAGGGCGGGCAGTTCTACTCCTCCTCCTCCGTCATGCTCTTGCTGCTGGATATTCGGGACCGAATCAACAGACTGGCGCCTCCCGTGGCCCCAGGGAAGCCCCAGCTGGATCTGTTCTCTTGTATGCTCAAGCACCGCCTGAAGCTCACCAACAGCGAGATCATCCGCGTCAACCACGCCCTGGACCTGTACAACACCGAGATCCTCAAACAGTCGGACCAGATGACGGCCAAACTCTGCTAACCCGGACTTATCCATGGACACATGTCGGTGAATCGATCCTTTTGCTGTATAAAAAAAAATTAAAAAAAAAAAAATAAAGGAGAAAAAAAAGAAAAGAGGAAAAAAACACCCTAAAAAAGCAAGAGCGAGAAGCCGGGGCGGGGGGAAAGCATCAAGAGAAGGGGGGAGAAACGAGATTTGTAAAATGTAATTAATATACAAAAGAGGAAAAAAAAAAGAGGAAATTCTTCATTTGTTGAAAACTAAACCCGTTCTAGCAGCTGTATAAAACTGTCAGGCATGTTTGTTATTTCTATAATCCGTCATAAAAGGGTAACACCTTACTCTCTCTTGACCTTGGGGGTGTTGCTTGCTAGTCCTCAGGGGCAGCAGAGTAAATAAAAGGGAGGAGCAGAGAGAGGGGCAAACTTCTGTAATGAACTGTAAAGTTTTCTGCTATGCAGGTGCCAAGAAAAGAGACATAAAAAAAAAAAACAAAACAAAAAAAAATCAAAGCAAACAAACAAACAAGAGTTATATGTAAATGTAAAAGAGCTGCCATTATTCCTATAGTGGGAGTAAATGGTTACAGATAAAAGAGATTTCTTCTGTTGAGATTTACACCAGCTTTACCTTGAGTTATTCCCGCAGCCTGTGCTGAGCTTTGCTGGAGGACAGGTGGGGATGGCAGTTCTTTGAGAGTAAAACTGATGCCTCCTCCGCGAGAAGACACGTAAGAGGTGGAGGGTGGGTGCAGGTCTCAGGTGTGTTCACTTTGGGATTTCCATCTTGGAAGACCTTTCACCAGAGGTAGAGTCTCAACACTGCAAATGGGACGCGTTGGGTCCCTTCGGCTGTTTTGCCGACCTGGAGTTCATGCCCTGCATGAGGCTGCTGTGCCTTCAGCGGGGCCAGAGCTGGAGCAGCAGCACCTGTAAATCTTCAGTCACTCATCTTTCAGGTACTTCAACAGAGTTCCTAAAGCAGAGAAAGCCAAAATCATAACGCCACTTTGAGAAACCTGGACTTAAAGGCAAACCTGAGTTTGGCTTTCTGCCTCAGGTTCTGGGCTTTCCAGTAACACTGGGAAACCCCCATCACCACAAAAACCAAAGCACAATGCAAGAGAGAATCCATTTCCAAGGAAACCTGGAGACACTGAAGGGTACATAGGTCATTTTTTGTTCTTTGGGGAAGGGAAAATCCCTTTTACTTTCTTATGTTTCTGTGGCTGTGAATAATATCCTTGTTTCACTTACACTTTCTCTGTCCACACAGAAAAAGAAAAATACAGAAAATATATGAGAAAATTTTATGAAAATATATGCAAAAGTAGTAAAAGGGAGGGGTGGGAGGGAAGAGCACAACAATCAAATCTACCCTGAATTTGCAAGGATAAAGCCAAATTAAAAAGGATTGAATTATCAAAAAAATAACTAAAATAACTAAAAGGTGGGTAACATTTTTTGGAATGTGTGTGCATGTGTGTTTGGATTTTAAAAATATAATCTGTTGAATGGAGCGTGTGAATGTAGGATCAGCTGAGCTGGGTGATGAAACCTTAACACTGTGGGAGGTGAGTAGTGAGGTGTTTCTCTTAATTTCACTGTTTTTTTAGTTTAAGTTGATTGTGAGAAGTGCTAGTGAGAGACTGGAATTTCTGCCCTCCTAGAAGGGAGAAATAAATCTCTGATCCCGACTTTTCCAGAGATGGAGGTGTATCCCAAGGGGGAACAGGCCTGAGCAGGAGGGATTGACCAATCCAAAGCACAAAATTCAGATTTGGCTCAAGATTTAACATGTTGATTCAAGTGAGCCCAAAACAGTCTTGTAGAAATGTTGACCTTACTTGGAGACTTTGGCTCAGATTCTGAGAATAACATCAGTTCTTCTGGGAAGACCTAAATACATTGTGGTGTCACTCACGTGACACCAGGGACTTGGAAAATTAAGTTTGGTTTCAGGTTTAATTTAATTCCTGTGATTTTGGTTGATGCTCATCCAAATTTCCTGCAAAAGAATTGGACAACTTAAGGAAAATAGACATTCACTGTACTCTCCTGCTGAGCTACCAGTTGAGGACATAAGAGGAGCAATGTGGGTAGTTATTGAGGGCAGAAGAGAAGCTATTTGGGTAGGAAAAATTCAAAAATAAGTCCTAGTCACAAAAGCACACATCAGTCCCTGTCTGCCTGCCCAAAGGTGGGGGAGTTCATGTATCAGAAGAAGAGCTGGGTGAATTAAACAACAATTTCTAGGGACATCCATTGATTTTCTTTAGTTGTAACTATGTTTTCCTTAATTTGCATCCAGGTCTCTTCCTCTCTCTCCTGCTCAGTCCACATGAGAGGTCCCAAGGTTTCCCACTTTTCCCAGTGTTTGTTTTTCCCTTGATTGGTCTTTGCTTTGTGTAGAAGAGGTTCATATTCCAGACCCCACCATTCAAAGAGGGTTCTTTATAGATGTGACATTTCTGCCTCAGCTTTCTGATAAGAGAAAATTCACCAGCAGTAATATGCATGGAGGGTAGTTTTAAGCAAATAGTAGGGAGTATTCATGGGAAATGAATGTCAAATTTGTAATTATGAGTAGAAATAATGTTCCTGACAGTTACATCCATCTAAGCAGGGAATAGAAATGTACTGTTTAAATTACATGTATGACCCAAAGAGCTGACACTGAAAAGAACTATAGTTATTGCTCTAAAAATACTGAATACTGCTTATGAGCAACCTCCAGCCTGAGCTGCAGCCTGCATGCAATGATGGGATTTGCTCATGGCTGGGAATAGTGGCTGTGCCAACACAAAGTGAAATTAATTCGATAAATTTCCTTCCTTTGAGATAAGAATCCAGCTCCAGTGACTCAAAGCCAAAGACGTTGCAATTAAATCTCAGATCTCGTGGGTAACTAGGAACACATTACCTAAATCTTGCCTGGTATTTGTGGGACTGTTAGGGATCATATCAATTGCCCTCATGTATCTTTAATGGTGCCTTGGGATGAGCAGCCCTCAGAATTAATGGGCTTCAGCGAGGGGGGCAACTCCATAAACCTTCAGCGAGACATTGGGTGCAAACACAACATTAAATCCTTGCTGTCCCAGTCAGAACCAAGCCTTGGTGGGCAGTGTGGAGTTAGAGAGGCATTAACATGAGCCAACATTCCCATCATGAAGTTCCCTTGGAGTGTGGAAAACCAGTGTGGGGAGACAGAAGGAAGTTTGGCACAGAAACGCTGTCGGCACGTGGAACTCGCCTTGGGGGTAGCTGGTGGTGCAGTGTGGCACCTGGACACGATGGCACATCAGCACAGCAACATGGAGCCATGTCCCAACGCGGCCAGACGAAATTCTGTGAAGGAATGAAGCCAAAATGTCAAGAGTAAGTTCCCATGTCCTTCAGGGTAGGGCGAAATGCAGCTATTTGGCAGCTCGACCACCATTTTGGGCTCGAAGTTTATGTCAGTGAGAAAACAGAAAACCAAAACCAAACAACTCAATCAAATGTGGCCTGGATGATGCTTTTGATGCCAGGAAATAAATTAAACAGGGCACATGCTCTTCTTCCACTGCCCAGTCCCATAAGCTCTTCCCCAGGGAAGGGGACAGGCTGTGACAGCCAGATCCAGAACCAGGTCCTACAGATTTTAGGGAATTTGTTCTGCAGGCAATAAGAGATGTGGAGGCATCTGGCATACTTCTGTCTCAACAACAGAAGGCAGTTCAGGTGCCCCTGGAGAGGCCACAGCAGTGCTGCTAATGGTGTTAATGGGCTTCTGAGCAAATTATGTCCAAGCCCACTCCACTTGGTCAGAAAAACGTGGTTCTCAAGACAGTTATTAGAATGGAGGGTAATTAATAGAAGAGAACTCAGTGAGACCCAGAGAATCCTTTCACACGTTCACTGTCCTGCATGATCAGTAGGTATTGTTGTGGAGTTTAATGATAAAAGGGATATTCATGCTCTCAAATAACAGTAGCCATTCTCTGACTGCATGAGAATGAAATCCTGCTTCCTTCCTCTGTACAAGAAGGAGTTAGGGAGCAATCCATCAGATTTTCAAGCTCAGCTAATGCAGAGATGGTCCTACCAAATCAGGGCAGAGACTTGTCCCTTGTCATTAAATCAGGGACTGCATGAAAGCAGGAGCTTCCAAATAACCCAGAGAAAACCAGAAAAGCCAGATGCCAGGTGTCCCCAAGCCAAAGCATGGCAAAAGGGCAGAACCTATTGGCTTCTTCCCTTTAAATGCAGAGGAGTTCTGGGATCAATTGCTTCAAGTCACATGAGGGAATGCAGTGAGAGCTTACTAAGAAATGTGCTCTTTTTAAATTATTCAAATTTAGACTTACCAGCCGGTGTGGCAGAAAGCAAAAGACGTCAGCAGGTCCTATTAACATGCTGATGCTATGGCTGCACAAGTGTACAGAGTGTCCATTTGGATCAGGGCTAAGAGCACAACAGGGAGTTGCCATGGAAACGTGGGCAGGCCATTAATTAGCTCTTGCATGGAATCATCAGGAAGAATCTGGACCTCAGCAGCTCTGCCCTTCTCAGAGGCAAAGGGCACAGCCCCAGTGACCCCCCAGTGAGGCCCAGTGACCCCTCCATCACTCCCAAGGCAACCACATTCTGGAGCAGAAATGTCCTCTTGGAGGTGGGACAACAAGGGGGCATAACAAGGGAAGAAGCCTGTGAAATAAAAGAAGCATGGAGACAATTTCCCTTCCCTTCTCCTTCCCCTTGCCCTTCCCCTTTCCCAGGAAGCCTGCTTGCTTTTGCAGATAAAATCACAAGAGATCTGCTGCTTTTGGCGCTGATGACACTTACACCAGTGACCTCAAAGAAACCAAGACCAGCCACCACTCCCTGGTGAACCCAGTTCATGGAGTTTCATCTCCTTGGGTGGGCTGCACCTGGGATCAGGGAATTCCAACACTCCCTGGTGCCGTCCTGCTCCCCAGAGCCATCTCAGGCCATGCTAAACCAGGAATCCCTTTCCCCAAAGGGAAACATGGGCGAGTAAGAGAGGCTTCTTGGCCACTTGCCCAGCCTCCCTCCAGAGCCAGAATCTTGTAAGCAAGCTGTGATGGACTTCAGCTGCCACGGATGGGATGTTCTTTTCAGCGCTGCAGCCCACTTGCTGAAGTGCCACTCAGGAGGACATTTGGCACATGATCCCTCCTGTACCAGGGTGTAGCAAGATCCCCAGCCTGGCTGCTCGGTGCCAGTGCTGCAGGAGACACTCTGAGTGGCAATCCAAGCTGTGCCTCCAGCTAGAGCACTTTGCTTGAGGAATCAACCCTCGTTGAAAGGAGGAAATGGTGCAAGGGTTGGGTGCTGCAGGTCCCTGTCTGAGAGCAGAGACAGAGGAGGGTGGTCTGGTGTGTGTGTTGGGGGAGAGGCTGAAGGGAGACACATCAAACAAGGTCATGAGGGAGACACTTCCATGTTCCTTCTACCTTGGAAAGTTTGAAATCACAGATTAGCCCTGCTGGACCCAGTCACATTATAGACCTTCTTGTCCAAGACACTTTTTCTAATCTACATATCGATTAACACCCCCTCACAACTAACCTTTTTCCCCCATGATCTAAAACTGCCTTATCTTAACGTTACCAGGATTATCATTCTTCTGTAAGTTAAATAAATATGGAAACCAGTGAGGACTAAAAAGATGTATGAAAACCTTGCTGGAAATTTCAGTCCTTCCTCCTGAGTTCTGAACTGATGCAAGATGGGTACACAATGCTCAACAAAAAACAACCTTCCTTCTGTGTAACAAGAAGAAAAGCAAATTACACCATTCTATGCCCCTTGGATATTAAAGACACCTACAGGAAGAGCCCCAGGTACTATAACCCCACGTGGTGTTCCCATCCTTAGTGTTCATCTGTACAGCAGTGCAATTTTCAGGGGGTTCCTCTTGGCCTCCAGCATTTGCTTTTCAGACAAGAAGGAAATCTGACCTTGTGTAGAGACCTAGAAAAAACAGGCCATGGGTTCCTCCCCAGGAGAACTACAAAAGGTATTGCTGGAAAAAATAATCACGGCAGTAAAATCTGAGGAAGAGCAAGATCTGGTGAGGTGACCCTGAACAGCCACGAAAGAAATTGGATTACTGACCTCAGTGCTCAGGGAGGACTCCTTTCACTCCCCAAGCCCATCCTGTCTCTCATCATCTCCTCAAAACTGAGTTTTGGCTCAGCAATGAACAAAGCCAGCCCATTAGATATGATATATAACACACATCATGTAAGCACAGCTTAAAATAATATTTTAATGCCACTGAAAAAGTCAACTAAATCAAACTGAGAAAAAAAAAAAGCAAAATTAAATGGGAAAAGCACACCAGCTCATTCTGTTTATTAAGGATGTTTTTGCCAGTGATAAATTGCTGTGAGATACCTTAATTTTTAATACACAACAGCTTCCAGTAGAAAATGTCCAACTGAATTATTTTGGCTGAAATTTTAAACGAGGTCTAAAAAAACCCCCAAAAACTTAAAGTCAAGATTTCTTGATTGAAACACGTGGGGTGGATATTGCATTTTGAGAATCTGAGTTACCCTGTGTTTTAATACCATCAGTCATGTTGTCTAGAACATAGATTTGTCTAAATAGGAAAAAGGAGTTCAACTGGGATGATTTTCCAAGGCACTCACAGATCTCCTTAAACAGGGTGTGCCAAGGGGAGCTGAAGGTCAGGAGCTCTGGAAGATGCTGCCAGGAACAGAGGGAAGAGCACCTGGGTTATGGTGCTGATAAATTCAGGTGAGGAAGCCAAGAGACTGAATCACAAAGAGAGAAACGTCTTGCACATTCTGTATTTTTATATGTGTAAATATTTTGTTGAGTTTTGATATGTGTATTTATTTATCCTTTGATTTTAATGTTGATGTTTTGATCACAATCCAAGTCTGTGTTTGTATCCTGGTCATACACAGAGTTAATACAATCTTGTCACTTCAATAGACACAGGCAGTTTAGGGCTCAGCTGATTTTTATGGGTGGGAAAAGGAAGCCCAAGATGGACAGAGACTGACTTGCTGTGCCAAAACCTGCACAGAACCGTGACCAGAGTCTATCTGGAGTCTCAGCCTTAAGACTGACCTTTGTGTGAAGACAAGGAGAAATGCCAGGGCAGGGATGGTTATTCCAGGTGTGTTTAATTTCCTCTGACAGTTCCTGGTGTCTGAGTGCCCCACTCTCACAGGCACCGAGAGCGACCTTGAGAAAGATGTATAATGATGAGCTGCCATGATGTGGGGTTTGTTTCTGACTTGTGACACCCCAGAGCTCAGGTCAAGCCTGAAAGAACTGTCTTTGCCTGATTTTGAGGCAAAGTGAACCCTGTAAAAGAAATTTTCTGGAGATGGAGCAATCCTTCTTTCAGCCTGTTTTCTGGGACAGGCTCCTTGACAACAGGCAGCATCTCCTCCTTTGTGGGGCTGGGGTGTAGCTTAGGACTGAATCTTGTTCTGCAATGTGATGACAGGATCATATTATACAAATGTCATGCATCTAACGACTGAGATCTGGCTTCTCTAAGACATTTAGACTCAGGCTTCTGTTAAGATTCATTCCAGGACAAGAAAGCAAAACCTGGATATTGGCTGAGTTGGATTTAGACATTAATTCTGATCTTTTTGTGTTTTTACAAGCTGCTCAATTAAGGTAGATCACTCCTGTCTTACTCCAGGATACTCGTGAACTATCTCCATACTTTCGTTCTCTCTTGATATGAAAATCTAATCATGTTCATTGCTCAAAATCAACTCTGGTTGAAGACTAATGCAAAAAGGCTCAGCTTAAGCAAGCAGCTTGTTCAGGAAATGTAGATAAGAAACCCTCATGGGTTGCTTTGAAAGTCAATAGACTTGGGTTTAGAAGGATTAGTGAAGGGCTCAGTCCTGCAGGGTGCTGAGCTCGAGAGATTGAGATACTGAGTGCCTGAATGAGTGTGGGAGGTGCATGAAAGTCAAAGGGACTGTTCAAACCCCTCAGTGTTAAGATAATGCCCATATATTTTTTTGACTGGAATTCAGAGCTCTCAATAACTGGTAACACGTGTTGAGCTCAGGGAGAATCCCAGATCTCAGGGCTGTAAAGGCCCAGGAGCCCCAAGATTAACACCCAACTTTCCCAGCCTGAATTACTGTTTTAATCTCAACAGTTGGTGGGGTGCAGAGAGCTGTGATGGAGTGTACACAGAGCCCCTCAGGCCAAGATGAGCACTCACAGTGCACCCCACAGCCAGCACATGTCCAAATGAACACCAATTGCATCATCCCTTAATGAGAATTAATATCTCTGATGTAGCACTGAGGGACCTCAGTCGTGCACCAAGACCCCAGAGTAGCTGGCATTTTACTGAGACGTAAGAAAAAGGAGATGTGGTGTCACAAAGCTCTTCAGAACAGCACTAATTAAGAGGAAGATACATGTGGCACCAGCTGAAGTTCCCAGTGGGTTTTCAAGGGTCAGTCCTGTAAAGGTGGACCAGTCCTTCATCTGTTCTTTTAGGGTGGATTTTGCTGCCCTCTCTCCTCAGGAAATGTTGAACAGGAGCCATTGGTTTTGCCATCTGCATATATTCCTGTTCCCAAAGTGGTTTTTTACCTCTCTGATATTCTTTATGGGGTGAGCAGCATTTCCTTCAGGTCAGCATTGCTCGTGCATTTATTATAGATTCCAGTTAATAAAAATAAAGGCCAACAAATCTAGAACAAGAAATTGCATAAAAGCCAACAAGATCACACAGACATGACAAACTTGTGCTCTAAAAAGGATTTGTTTTAAACACAAAAGAGGGCAGAAGTAGATGTTGAAAGAGTTGTCCACGGTCACATAGTTAATCAGTGGCAGAAGGAAAATAAAAAAGTTGGTCATACCCAGCCCATGTCAGTGGTTTTTAAAGTCTGTACCTACAGGAGGAAGATTTAAGTGGGAAATTCAGGGTTTGTTTCCAGGGTAGAGGGAGCTAAGGAGCCAAACCCACATCTACTGTGTGGAATAGCTCTAATGTATTTGAAATATCAGGCTTTGGCCAGAGGCAAGGTATTTAAGAGCAGGGTACCCAGCTGTTCTAACAGCCCTGGCATATCCTACCTTTCTGTGCTCTCCTGTAAAACAATAATGCCATTTCTCCCATCATTATGCATCACACATCAATCTGGCTGCTCATGAACAGCTCTGACCTGAATCTGTCACTTTACAACAAACTCCTGTAGGATTCCAGGTTTGCTGCCATATAACTGCTTTATTATACATGGAAGGCTGTAATAAGCTGATTAAAAAACCTTCCTCCCACCCCTTTTTTTTTAAAGACTTTATATATACTTTTCTGACATCAGATAAGTACAAAATAAACCTGAAGTTTCACCCAAAATATATTATGCAAAGAAACCTGTCACTATAAAAAGCTTAAACCACGCAGGACTCCCTGTACCAACTCCTCTCTTCACTGCCTTGGCTTCATAAGAGGGAGTCTTGTTGTGGAAACTGTTAATTCTTTAAAAGCCTTGAGTCAAACTATCATTTCTGTGATTCAGCTGCTGAAAGACACCTCTCCTCCCTAGAAATGCAGCTTTCTAGAACAATATTTTCATTTTGAGGAGGAAAGTTCTAAAGTTCAGGAGAAAACACCATTTTTAAAGTTTAGGGTGAAAGGCAACATCCCCATCAGGTTTCAGCTCAGGAATCTCAGGACAGGGAAACTTTGGTGAATGATTTAAGAGGCATGGGCTCCTCTGCTGGGTTTTGATTACTTCATGGCAGATGAGACAGAACCAGCTAAAAGCTAAACTGGAAATGAAGTGTTTCAATAATTTCCCATTACAAATGTCAACAAAAATTATATTTTGCTGAATTTGCATTTCTACAGGAGAAAACTGTTCAGCTGGGGGAAAATAAATTGGTCAGCTCTATCAGCAGAACTAGTTATGAGAAGTGAAGTTCATCACATCTGGGCTAATGGGGTGTGAAAATTTGGCCTCGCTGAGTACAGTAGAACTTTCTTACTGCTCCTGAGAGGCTTCAGAGGAAGGAGTGATCCCTGATTACTCTGCTTCCTGTCTACACAGATGTAATGTGCTGCTCCAGACAGGGCTGGGGGGTGAAAAGCTCCATGTGTTTCTAACTCCCACCCTGATATTCAGGCCAGTCTGCATAATTTGGTCTCCACCACACTTTACATGTGCTCCATAGAGGGAATCAGCCATGAAGGGAACGCATCACACCCCACCCAAACCTCACCCTTGTGAGACTTCCCACTGCTCCATAAGATTATTCTGTGTGTGTATTTTTCCACCTCAAAGTGGTGGAAGGAGCGAAGGGAATGTGTTGCAGCCCTGGTGACATGGCACAGAGGACACATCTTGAGGATGGCTCTGGTGTGAAGGAGCACAGTCTGTTCTGATAGTGAAGAACTGTCCTGGATAGAGAGAACCAAACTTGGCAGACATATGGATATCTAAAATAGACCCGGGAGCAAAATATCCTGTAAACTACAGCAGTGTGGAACTTGGAGGGAACAAGGTGGTTGCTCCAAAAGGAGTTCAGCTAAGTGTGGGATGTGATTGCTCTGGGTGTACAGGACCTTGGAGCAAGATGGTGGCACATATGGCCAAGCAGAACAGTGTTTTTGGAAAATAGAAGGCACAATTGTGATGATCATCTGCAATGTTGTAAAGCACGACTTGACGAGTTAGAGCACAACTTTAAAGGTGGAGAAGGTATTTTGGGTCTTACATCTGAGCCATTGATGGTGGCAGGGTTTTACAGTGTGTGCTCTGCAATCAGGGAACAAAAGCCCCAGATATTCCTGGTAATCAAAGCCCCTCTTTTGAATCAGTTATTGAGTTTTTCCTCTTGTTGCAATCACTGGCCAGCACAAGCTGAATTACAGTGTTGTCTATTAACCAGCACTGCTTGCTCCACCTTAATTAGTGCAGACCAGTGGAGTTGAGGTGAATGAGGTGAACATTAGATGCAATTTTATCATTGATGTTGAAAAGGCAACCAGACCTCAACTCTTCCCTCTGTAAGTACCTACCTTCCCTTTGTGAGATGATCAATAGCCCTTCCCCTGGAGGAGGTGGGCACAGCACCTTTCAGAACTGATAATTGTGCAGGATCCAAGTGTTTTCTAATAAAATCTTTCAAAACCTTCACAAAATTTCTAGAGAAGGCAGGCATTCCTGGGAGACCTATAATTATTGAGAGCATAAGAGAGAAGAGATGAGAGTTATCAGCCTGTTTCACATAAATAGGACCAACTCAAACCAGGGACCTGAAAGAGCGGGATGTGGACAATCAAACGAGAGTGGCAAAAAGAAATAATAATAATAAATAATAATAAAAGAACGAGGATCAATACTGCTAAGGAAAAAAAAATTCATTTAATTTTATACAAGCCATAAAGCTTACACACATTCTGTGATTTCCCAGAGGTCTCCTGACTGATTCTATTTTCTTGTAAAACCCTCATCTTTACACAGCACATCCCCAGCTCCTATCTCTGCAATACAAATGTACATCCACACTGCAGGACACCCCGAGAGATTTATTCCCTTGATGCTGCTCTTCCTCTTCTTTTTCACATTTCAAAGTCAAATATTTACCTTTTGGCATCTTCTGTGTTCTGCTTTGATCCTTGAAAGAAAGAAAAATCCCTTCTCATTGCCCTCACTCTGGAAAACCAGGAAGGCAGAGGCTCCACTGCTTTCACTGAAGTGGCCAGGGAGGTGCAGAAAGATGATCAGCTTCACACAGCAGGCAGGAAAATGGCTCCAAAACAATTGTTTTCCCCAAACTATGGCCACATGGCAACATACTGACACATTCAAAAGCTTGGCATCCATGCAGGAAAAATGCTCATTCAGGTTGAGGAAGACACTGGGACATCTTCCTTTATCTTTGAAAACATCTGCTTTAAATTCACATTATGGCACAGTCTGATTTCTGCTGAATCATCTTGAAATCTGTCCCTTTCCTAGAAGAGTAGAGATCCAAAAAAAGTCTTTTCTACACAGTGTGGTCAGTGTATCCTGTGCTTTTGTCTGCAGAATTAGAGGGGAATGTCTGTAGGAGGCCTATTCTAAGTTTATCCTGATGCAAAGGTGTTTTCCTCCTCCTAAATTTGCATGGACCCCTGTCTAGACTATGAAATATGAAGGTGTTGATCCCATTTTCTTGCTGGCAAGGATAACTGGCGAAGCTGTGTGGGACAGTGTGCAAAAAGGGCCAAAAATCAAATAAAAAATCCAGTTATTTCCCTCTGTCCTACCACTGACAAACACACCCAGACCCCTCAGGCAGCTCTGCTGCCTCCAGTGTGGAGGTTTGGGGCACAGGACTGGGATGAGGGGCTGTTCCTGCCCCACATGTGGCACCCACTCCGTGATGTGTCAGCCAAAGGTGTATCCTCCCATTCCCAAGGTGCTCCAGCCCTTTTGGAAGTCTCCCTCCTGTTTCTTTTCTAACATGTTTGCCCATGGAAGCTCAGCTCTTCTACTTCCTGCAAAGAAGAGGGAGGAGGAGGCCAATCCAAAAGAAAAGGAGGAAAAACAAATCAAAGAAGGGGGGAAAACAACTGGGAATCTCCTCAGATGTCCACACGAGCACCAGGCCCTCTGAGGTGCCCTCAAAGAGAGCGGGAAGAACAGGAGGTGGGAGGGAAAGGAGAAGAGGAAAATCATTAGACTGAAAACTCACTTGAGAGAAGCAAGGGAAGGTGGGTGTGAGCCAGGCTGCAGCTGCTGTGTTGAGCTGTGTTATCACTCTGGGTAGTTCAGGGAGCTTTCAGGTGATTGCTCTAAAAATACCTTATCTGCAACCGTTAAAAATAATTTCCTCCTTTCTACTTACTGACCTCCCTCTTTACTTTTATGACCTCCCCATTCCCAAACATCTTCCAAGGATTTAAAAATAACAAGCTGCCTTTCTTCCTCCCCACCTAATTTGATAAACTTGCATAGTTCTGTTCAGTGGTGTGAGTGTGGAAAATGAAAACCTGAGAGAAGAGCTTTGCATTTGCTGTTGGGTGTGTCACTCTCCCAGAGCAAAGAACAACACTCCTTGCACGCTGTCCTGGGATATATTTTGGGGGATTCAGATGGGAACTGCTTTCTTTTGAGCTGATTTGTTGTCCTGGTGGTCTACAATCTGAGGAAGAGTGTGCTCAGGGAAAGGGAGACACTTCAGCTGGAGGGGAGAACAGCAGAGAGAGCAGCAAACCACAGTGACTTGCTTTGTACATGGATTCAGGGCTGCACTTTATTCCAGTTACAGCTTTTCCGTGATGTTCCTTCCCGTGCTGTGTGAGTGGCCAGCACTGCAAGGGTTTGGGCAGCTTAGCTGGCCCAATATCTCCATAGAATAGGTTGGAAGGAATCACAATGGAGTCATCTGGCCCAACCTCTCTGCTTGAGCAGGGTTGTCCTAGAGGTCATCCATCTTCTTGAGCCTTGTTTAACTGTTGTATCTCATGGCTTGAAGTGGCACTTATTTCTTCATTTTGATCCTCTGATATCAACAGGAAGCAATTTTGAGCTCCTCAAAGAGGATGAACCCTATGATGTCACCACTTCAGACTAAATTGTCTCTTTAAGGCACCAAGGACTTCAAACACCAACCTACATAAGGGAGAGGGTTGTGCTCGGGGGGGTCCTCAGGTGGAGGCACAGAAGAGCTGTGCAGGATGTTGTCCTGGTTTGATTTGGAAGGACAATTTAGAATCACATTGTTCATCCTTTGCTCGAGCTGGGGTATTATTTAGCAGGCAAAAGTATCAAACATGGGTTTAAAAAAAAAAGTCCAGCAGAATGGATACAGATGCACTTCATTTAATTTAGTACTTCATGCTCCTCACTCTGTGATTGGGGACGCAGAGAACAGCAGCCACTTCGTGCTGCAAGCACAGCTTTTTATAAGGACTTTGCAGTACCTTCTGCCCTATTAACACTTGCTGTATTCTACTCCCAGGCTTAATTATTCATCTAATACCCAAAAGTGCAGCAATGATTAAACTGAAGAGCAGTTAGGCATTTTCAAATTGAAGCGATGCTGCAGTGTTGGAGAGACGTGTGTTTCAAGGGTATGAGTTTGTCCCTCTCCCCGTGCCCAGATCTCCTCTCCACTGAGCACTGTCTGTGTTCCTCCACTGCTCAATCTTCAAAGCACCTCTCTTTGTTTCCCTTTCTCCCCTCATTTCACAATTACACCTTCCAGCTCTCTCGTGCCATTACCTCTCCCCTCTGCTGATTTGCCTCTGCAGCTGAATTTTCTCTATTGCTTTCTCTGCAGGCTTGGATCAAAGCCCACTGAAAACAACTGAAATTTTCTTACTTACTGTTGGAAGATATCACTGAAATAAGGAAACATTAAGGATAACAAAAACTTAACTTCATTTTTCATGCCTGTGGATTGGGGATGGGTCAAGTGACTTCTCTTTCTGTTTCCAAGAGCCTTCGGTTTCTCTGATTCCATGAAACTTAAGCAAACCATTTTTGAAGGACAAAGATGTGCTGATCCCAGGAGGAAGCACAAAATGGTCCTTTGAAATCCTGTCTACTGAGAAGGAAGCCTTCTCACCTTGCTCTGAATTGTGAAAATAACTTGAGAGAAACACTGGTGACAGTGAAGATGGCTAATTTCAGCAAACCATAAAGTTAGGCTTTCAGTTGAAACTAGTCATTTAAGTCATAGAAAGAGATGTTACCTTTGGAAAATGAGTCATCCCACCCACTTTAGACACTGCACATTGGAAGAGGTGACTCATTCTCTGGAGATGGCTCCTTTTCTCCTCACAGCCTGTAGAGGAGGGCCAGATCACTGGCTTAGACATCTAAACTTCTACAGGGCTAAAACTGGGTAAAATTAATACTCACTGTGCTTCACAATCAAACATGTGATGGACACCAAACCACTGGTGCTCTGTGATCCTGCACGTGGAGCTGCAGGCTGGACCTCCTGTCTTTTCCTAACCAGGTCTGAGGCAATTGCTGCCCACCAGTTGGACAGCTCATGTTCAAGCTGCAGCCTCAGCTGAATCCTCCTGGGAGACAGCAGGAATTTTTCTAAATTATATTCTCCATGGCATGGTAATGCTATTACAAAGGAGTAGGTGAGGACTCAGAGTCCAGATTGATTTCAAAAACCTCCCCTTTGCCATCCCACTTGGACGTGACACCCCATGGGCTGTGGTGCCTTTGTTCCACTGAGCTTCTCATCCTTTGTCACCTAATTCTATTTTGGTATCTATAGCAGGCTTGGTTTGCTGTCCCTGACACAACTAGGACATCCCAAGATCCTGGAGCAGGTGGCAAAGGGTCCAAGACTTGGTTTTGCTTTCCAAATGTCCCTCCAGCTGGATTAGCTGTGACCACACTCTCTGAGTGGAAGGACCCTGTCCAGCACTTCACACAAACACTGGAGCACAGCCAGTTCTCTGCTTGGAGACCATGACAGCAGTGTTCAGATTTTTCCTTTCCAGAAAACCACGTGATGGGAACGAAGTCAGGACTCGTTCTTGCTCATAGTTTCTCCCTTGCATTTTTGTTGAGGGCTGCACCAGTACATCCATTTATAAAACTGACCTGAAGACAAATGCACACAAGCTTTTCTTGCCTCCCTATTGCTATCTTGGAGGCAAGGCTGCAGTTTTTAACCATATGACACAGCAAGATAAGCCTTATAATAAAAAGCAAACAATGCAAGGCCAGCCCGGGGCCCCCGAGCCGTGATCTCCGTTTGTTCAGCATTTTCCCAGGAGGTTGTTGGAGATACCTGTGAATGAGGCTGAATGCAGGGAGTCAACCCTGCTGAAGCAAAGAGCACAGCATTCTGGGTTATTAAACCATTTGTCTTACAGCCCTGGGGAAAAGGAGTTTGCTGCAGAAAGTCACAAATGGGCTGAGTTTGTGTGTCTCAAGCCTGTTTCTCCCCGTTTCGCTGCATCCCCAGGTTGGCACCTTTGTGGCATGAGCACCAACTTCTGGAGAGGAGAGGAGAGAGCAGGGACTGAGAAAGGCAAAAAAAAAAAGGAGGTGCCAGTAAAGCTGTTTTTGAAACTGTGTCTGGATCTTGTCTGTGGTATCTCCAGATCTCCCCTCAATGGTTTTTTTTCGTGGTTCATGATAGGTTGGGGGTGGTTTTTTTCAACAAAGCCTTATAAGAAGAGTTAATACTGTCAAAAAATTCACTCTTTGAGTAAACTATATTCTCCATGGCATGATAATACAATATGCCGTTAAATTCTTTCACTCAGGAGGGAATAAAGGATATTTGAGCATAAATGCATTATCCACAATCCACAATAGTACAGCCTATACCCCTGTGGATAATGCTATTAGTGCTACATTTCAAATTAAAAAGCATATGCTCTTCTTCTTTCAAAAACAAGGGAGTGCTGCCCACTGCCTTCACTTGACTAAAAACAAAAGCTTTTAAAGTGATAAAACAGCATTCATTTGATAAAAACAACCATCTGTATCTGATTTAGATAAGTGTTCATATTTAAAGACAAATTGCTGGTTTGGGAAAATTAAATACAAGTGGGAAGGTTGACTTGATCTCACCACAAATTGGTGTGTACTGTCCCCACCAGCACTAACCCAAATTTTGACACTAAACCCTGGCCTTGAATAGCAAGTCTTTTGCAAGGGCTCTTTAAATAATTTTACTTACAACCCCTCAAATAAACATGTTCCCAAACTCATCCTCTGCCTTCCCCACTTATTAGTCTGTATTAGTTAAAGTGGGTTGCTTATTAAGTTTTTTTTATATCTTCAGAATAATTTGGAAAGACACCAAGCTCTTAATGTACCAGATTTTCATAATGCAACGTGATAGTAGCAAACATCAAACCCCATCAATGATCTGTGCAGCAGGCACCCTTAAAGCATGTAATTAAGATAACATGAGATAACATCAGGCACAAAAAAGAGAGCGGAGGAGGGAAAACAAATGCAGTTTTCTGAGGAGGCTGCATTTACATCGTCCTTTTGAGGTCAGGACACAACATGGGAACACTGAAAACAGTTTTGTCACAGTGAACCAAATGGGATGTGTTGGATGGATCAGGCTCAGAACCACAGCAACAAGCCCAACTAGGGTGGAAGATAAATATTCACATATACATGTGCCCTTTTAGAAATAGTTATACAGATTACAGGCTCTTACAGAAAAGTCCTCAAGTCTTACAACCTTCCCTTAATTTTTAAATCAATAAAAGGCAGCAATACCACCTGTTAGTTCAGACCAGGTTAGTTAGATCTGTTAACTTAGACCAGAAGACCTTACATGGTTTTTTGCAAAGACGGTCAGTGTTTTGAGTTCCACACAGGTTATTTCCATTGCTTTAGTTCCTCTGCCACACAAAGGTGGGTGCCCCACACAGGGGGTGTGTGCTGGAGGGCAGGGGGCTGCTGGCAGAATGCACAACAGAGGAACCAATTTCATCACTGTTATCACTTTGTGCTGCCAAGAATCACCCAGAGTCCCCCATCTGCTGGGCTATTTCTGCTCCCTTTAGGAGGAGAGAAGTGGGAACAGTACTTTCTTTCCAAAATGTTCCCATAGGCTTTGAGAAATGTTTGTGGCTGTGCACACCTCCTAATCGCTTTTCACTGGTAAAAGGCTGGATATTTTTGTGCTGGAAAGTGTGGATGCATGTGCTGTTCCTTTCCCTAACATAGCTGAATACATCCATACACAACTGAACTTTTATATTTGGCTGTTAAATTAAGAAAAAAAAAATAAAAAATCCCAGCATATCATGAAAACAAGTTCACTTCCAACCAGAAGTTTCCATCCATTTGGGCAAAACTTACTGCATTCCAAGGCAGTAAGAGACAAGCCCAAATCTGTATTTTAAATTACATCAGAGAGGAGAGATTACAAAGCATTTTTCAGATGCATAAGTCCGGGCTAATAAACCCCCTTTCCCTACTCACAACCCCCAGTGTCAGGCAGAAAAGTAAACCAATTTGTCACTGCTGCTGCCGAGTGCCAGGATAAAAGTGTGTGCTATTCCCATTCCTTTGCCAGAGGTCACTGGATGCAGAGCCTCGAAGACTGGCTGGAGAAAAACAAATGAGTGCAAACATTATCAGTTGCACAGAAGAGGCTCTGTCCTGACTGGTGGGGAGGCAGGGGGGGTGATATCTTTTGGGGGGAGCAGCAGGAAAAAGCTGTGCATGGTTCATGTGGCACAGGAGGGCTTTAATCACTTTGGGAGGGGATGGCTGGTTTCAAGGACAAGCGGATAAGCCACGTTTCGCTGGGGTGAGATAGGGAACATCTTGGAATGCACTGATACAGCAGTTAAGTGAACTGCTGTCCTTGGGCAGCTGCTGAGGTTTCTTAAAAATGCAGTTTTAGACAGCATTTCAAGTCTTTCCTCACCAGCAGTGGGGATACACAGAAAACATGATACTGTGTGTGCAGGACATCAGGCTGGGGATGTCATTCCCTCCTTTGTGGCTACAGTTAGGGACCACAGAGTTCTGACCTGGCCCATCCCCAATTCTAACCTGCTCCTTCACAGCATTAAATTGGATATTAGGAAGAAATTTTTCCCTGGGAGGGTGGGGAGGCCCTGGCACAGGTTGCCCAGAGAAGCTGTGGCTGCCCCATCCCTGGAAGTGTCCAAGGCCAGGTAGGACAGGGCTTGGAGCAACCTGGGATAGTGGAAGGTGTCCCTGCTCATGGCAGGGAGTTGGAAGTAGATAATCTTTAAGGTCCCTTCCAACCCAACACATTCTGTGACTCTGTGATTCACAGGAGAAGATGGGGGGACACTTCTCTGCTGTTCCCACGTCAGGTGTAGAGGTGCTTCTCAGTAATAGGGGGCAGTAAGAGAATCAGTGAACTTTTGTTCCCTTGAGCCATTGCCTGTAGCATAAATTAATCTAAAAAAAAGTGCAACTGGGCTTGCTTTCCTGTGCAGCTTGGACAAATTTATTTTATGGTGTTACAGAACTAGATCCTTCTTTTTATATCCTCAAATGCACAGTGATGAGTCCAGCACTGCCTGCTCAAACCAGCAGTGCACGCACAGCAGATCTCTGAAGGTCCCTGGAGAAACAACAGCACAACAGATGCCATTTTGGCTGACCACAGAAATTGGGAAAAGAGCCCTACAGAGCTGGAAGTCTTACAAAGCTTAGCAGCAGGTTCTACAAAGCTGGTGTCAGTCTCCTGAATCAGGAATGGATGGGTACACACTGAGACATCTGAGAGCTTTCCTCCCCAACTCTGACATGGCCAGATTGGTGCATCCACCCTGAGTCATTCTCCATTCCTGGCATCACTCAGAGGGAAGCTACACTGAACCTGTGCACTGCAGTGATTAACTTTTAGCTACAGGTTTATTAGGCTAATTTTACTTTAGAAATTCTTTCTAATTTATTAGACTCATTTCGCCTTTTTGTGAGTTACCCTCCTCCAAGTGAGATTATTAATTCTTTGGATTTATTTGCCAAATATTTTTTTTCCTGGAATTATTTCTCTGTGTCACAACTTAGGCTGAATTGTAAGCTTCTGCAGGTAATCTCTTTTGTTCTGTGTTTGTAGTCCATCCAGCACTTTGACTGGGGGCACACTGCCTCTCTGTGAAATATATAGATAGATAGATCTATATAAAATAGGCAGTGCATTGTTAGTACTCTGCATCCCATGTTCATTTTGTGCTGGTTAGTTCTGACACAACCCAGTGTTCACATGCTGTGTATCAGTCCCCCAATTTCATACACATTTCTCTATCAAAGCAGGTTGTTAGGGCTAAAGCTTAGAAACAAAGTCAGGTCCCTTCTAATATTCCCCAGCAGTCATTTCCGAGCATAGGAAAAGGAGGTTCAGCCACTGAGCAAACAAAAGCTGTATTAATTAGGCTGCTATTTCTGGAAAGTGTTTTGAGGTATTTTCTCATTGTTATTTTGTTCCCCTTTGTGGAATGCCTGTGCCTCCTGACCCCACCTGACACTCTCACCACCATCCTTGCTCTTTCAAGGTATCTTTTATTGCCAGACAAAGGGAAAAATATATATTTGAATGTGGCCACCAGATAGGCCATTGCTAACATCTCTACAATAGAAAAAGACACTGCAGTATAAAGACATCATTGGTATTATCAGGAAGCCAGGTGTGGGCTGAGAGGACTGAGGTGTTATCACACGTTGCAAGGATTAAAGGTTGCCAGCCTTGACTTTGGCCACACTGGGGCATATTCTCAGCTGGTGTAAACTGAAGTACCTTCCATGAAACAAGAAATATTGAACTATGTCTGTTATATCCTGTGATTTCATTGCAGTCAAGGAACACGTGATGGAAAGAGCTCTCAAAGGTCATTGTATCCAGTCCCTGCTATCTCGGGTGACTGCACCACGCAAACCCACTCCTAAGCTGATGAAGCCTCATCATAAAACTAGTCAGGCTGCTGCTTGCCACCCACTCCTCCTGCTGAAGGCTGTCCCAGAGCTTCCCTCCTCTGCTGGCTGCAAACCTTCCAGCTTTCAAACAGAATTTATTAAGTGGAATCCATTTCAGCTTGCTCTCTGAATGCACAATTTTAACCCAGCTGGGGGAGGAAGCAGAGGATAGCGGGACTTCTTTGCATTCCTTTTGGATTCTGGGAAAGCAATCCCCTGAGGTGGGAAGCCCACTGCATGGATGAAAGGTAGGGGCTCAGCTTTCAATTCATACCTTTCCTTCTCCCAATGCCCTGCATGCAGGTAACAGCACTGCAGCTGCTGAGCCTTCTGCTATTTCATTGCACTCTTTTCTTCAAACATCACTTTTCTGCAGGCAGAGCTGTTTCCTCGTGGCAAGACTTACCCCAGGACAATTAATAGCAGGGAGACAATATCTGTACCAGTTGTTTGTCCAAAATCCCAGGCTCACCAGACAGTTCACCCACAAGGGGTGCATTAGGATCACCAGGCCAAACTTGAACATGATTAAATCCTGTGAGCTTCAGAGTGAGAGGAAAAGTGTGTTACTGCTGCCTCTGGTCCCTGGGTCTAGAGTCAGTCCCATGAGGAGCAGTGGAGGGAACTTCAGCCTGGAGAAAAGGATACTCAGGGAAGACTTTCTCACTCTTTCCAACTCCCTGACAGGAGGGTGGAGCCAGGGGAGATCAGGCTCTGCTCCTGGGAAAACAGCAATAGAACAAGAGGAAACAGCCTCGACCAGTGCCAGGGGAGGTTCAGGTTGGACATCAGGAAGAATTTCTTCACTGGAAGGGTTGTCAAGCATTGGAAGGGGCTGCCCAAGGAGGTGGTGGAGTCACTTTCCGTGGAAATGTTCAAGAAATGTGGCACTTGATGCTCTGGCTGATGAGGTGGTGATGGGTCAAAGGTTGGACTTGATGATTCTGGAGGTCTCTTCCAACTTTAGTGATTTAGTGATTTTCTGATTCTATGACAGTTTAACATGAAAAGTAATTTAGACTTTATTCATTCAGGTTCATTTAACTATGATATTTCACATAGTCATAATTTTGACCAGCTGGGAGCAGGGGGCAACACTGACACCATTCTGAGTCCAGCTGCATTAACAGGGCACTGGAAATGTGAGTCCATGCTGCTGCTCAGCTTTAGACTGCACTTACCACTGACAGCCAAAAGTCCTCTCAGTCTTAGCCCAAACTCAAAGTCACAGCCTGGTCTATAAACACATGTCCTGGGCTTGGCTTCCTCTGAAAACACTATGAATATGTTTAGTCAAGAAGGCTTGAAAGCTTGCACACACATTACTTTTCTCTCTGAATAGAAATAAACCATTTTAGACTAGTACTTTCACCCTGCTGAATATGAAAAACATCAAAGGAAATATGCTATATATATATATATATAAAGATAAGCTCAATAAGAAATATTTCTCAAGGGGGATGTGGTGATCAGGTGAAGGGAGAATTCACTTCTGGACTTCCATTTGTCTGCAAAAAATATACCGTTGTTTTTGCTGGTTTTTTGGGGACTCAAATGACAGTGATTAAGAGATTCATTTAGTAAGATTATGTTCCTTCCTTCCAGGCACGCTCTCCCTGGAGGAGTTAAATTGGAAATCCAAGGAGGCTTCTGGCAGTGGGGAGCTCAGAGGAGGTGTGGAGAGCATATTTCAGCAGTTCCCGAGGTGGCAGGTAGTGATTTCAAGTGAGGAAGCCGGAGAAGGTTGGAGTCTCTGATCAACCCTGGCTGACTTCCAGCTCTCAAGGCCCCAGAGTGGGTGTATCCATGGACCCAGTTCTCCTAAAAGACAGTGAAATAGGTGGAACTATTTTCCTCAGAGGCCTCTTAAGGCAGTTTTGCTTCAGTAATAGGGCAATAATGGCAGAATTAAGTAAACATTTTTAAGGGTTCTCCCTCCATTCCTGCTGCATCATCAACTACATTATTCTTTTATTTGTTGTATCCACAATATCTGCAACACAAAAAAAGCTACTGCAGGCTAGTACATGGAAAATGAAGCCCTTGCTTTGATAGGGAATGATCCTGGGAGGTGTTGGGCAAGTGAGGCCATTTAACAAGGACATGGGAGCACCTACCCCTAACAGGCTTTGAAAGTTGACATCAGATGCACAAAATGGGTCAAGGAAAATCAAGAAATGAAGCTGATGTCAAAGCTGGTATATATGTGACAATAAATTGCTTCATATCTTCAAATTTCTCTCTCAGTTGGTGGTTTCCCAAGGAAACAGGCCCTGCAGCATAAAGAAATGAGGAGGCAGGGATAAGAGCAGTTGAAGGCAACAGGGACACCAGCTGCCTATACCTTGCAGGTGACCCTACCCTAGGTGTCCATCATTAAGCCAGGCAAAGAGGTAATGATCTATTTGTATTTAATTATTTTTAATGTGTGGCAGTATTTTAGATCATAAAATAATGTAGAGCAGGGGGTGTATATTAAACTTGCAACAAAAAGCAAAACTGCTGGAAGATTTCACCTTATAGGTTTATTTTGCCAAGTATTGTTCCACATTGACTTTTTTCCCCCTCTTAAACTAAGAAATAGATCCTCCCTCTGCATTGTGAGAAGCACCTTTTGAAGACAAGAAAGAAAGAGTGGGAATAAAATAGTAAAACATAAAATAAACCCTGGAGCCCATGGCTCTGCTCCCCTGTGAAAGGGGATTTCAAAGGGAAGCATTTGTAATTTAGATTTGTGAACAGCAGTGCAGAGCAGCCCCACTACTGACTCCTTCCTGCTGAAGATGCTCAGGCTGTGTTCCTGCTGCTGAAGATTTGGGAATAAGCCCAAGAACAACCACCCAAACCCCTTGAGCTACTGAGTCAAATTCTGCAAGTCACTGGGATGACTCAGAGCAGGGCTGTGTCAGCCTGGCTCCCTCCACACCCCCTCCCGTCGCCTGGAGATGCCAAATCCTGCTCCAGGGAGGGAAGTGCCTTAAGCTGCCACCATCAGATGCCAGAAGGGACCTGTTGCTGTGGCAGACAGTTGGATGTTGTTAATGCTTCTCCTACAGGCTGGAGAGGGGGACAGCAGAGCCTGAGGGGACACCTGGAGCAGAGCAGTTCTCACAGGGTGGTTGTTGCCAGGAGAAAAGTGGTTGGACCAACACCTCGAGGGCCCAGCCAAGCTGGGGCACCCAGATGACTTTACTTGTTGCCTGTTGACCCAGCATTGGTATTGTCTTCTACTTCAGCCTTCTCCAGCTGTAGAAGACACTTGGGACAGCCCTCACAAGGCTGTGGTCTGAAGTCAATCTTCGTGTTTCCCAGCCTGACTGTAGACTTCAGTGGGGTAACTTGGGTGAGCTCTAATTTTGCAACAGCTCAGTGATCATTTATCTTCTCAGATCCAGAGTCTCCAGTGTCCACCTCCCATCTTTGTCACTGCCAAGGGCCAAGGGCCTCGCTCTGCTCCATCAAAAGCTCTCAGTCAGCACAGCAAGGTGAACTCAATGTGCTGAATTTCATTTGGATGAGAAATGAATTGCAATAGGATCCCTATCACCACCAGCAACCCCCTACAGCTTGGAGATATTTGAGTGAGAGCAGTACTGAACAAGGGGAAAATATAATAACAAGGGCCTTGCTGGGTGCTCTCCACCCCCTCACCCCAAAACTGTTTATTAAAGGTGAATTCCTGAGGGTGTTTGGAATCTGCCTCTCACTAGCAGAGATGATAAGATAAAAAGCTTTGATGAGACCAGCCTGAGCTTCCAAAATTCTTATTCTATATGAGTTTTTTAACTCCTGAGGGGTTTATATATCCAGGTGAGAGATTGGACAACTAACCTGCATCTATCAACCACAGGATCACCACAGTTGGAGTTACAGGAGATGACGTGGATCACAGTCCTCAGGCTCCTTCAAGGGCACTGTGTGGACATGCAGCCCCACTTCCAAGGTGGAAATAACAGCAGCAGAGCTGGACATGCTCTAGTTCTGATGTGCCTTGTGGCATCTCCTCCTGCCTTCAGCAGCAGCACAGCACAGTGTCCAGCACTCAGGATTCCTGCAATACCAGATGATTCCTGCAGTACCAGGGGAGGGGTTTGACCCATACCATCAGTGGCAAGTTTAAAAACACACCAGTTGAAACTGGGGACCACTGACAGTGGTCTCAGAAAAGTCTCACATGGCTGTTTCTTTCTCAACCAGTGGCCACCCTCATCCAAATCTCCTCCTAATGCCAGATATTACCACATCCATTTTTTTCCTGGACTTTTGCAGACATATCTCTGCTCACTTTGCTTGAGCTCCAGGCTGGCAGGACATCTGACAGCTTCCCTTGTGAAGGTGGTGTGCTGTCACAAGGCTTGTCATTTTTCCTTGTGCACAGCACCTTCAGACCAGGTTTTCACAGTGGGTAAATGCAAACCTTTGCTCTTCTACAATGAGATCCAGGCTGCATTCAAAGTCTTCACCAAACTTTATTTAAATGCCTTAAAATCCCAGGAGTTATATCTGAAATAATCTGTGTAAACACCTTCTGAAAGGGAGCTCTCCAGTCACAAATATGCCACTGCCTAACAAATATCATCTCTCTTGAATTCAAGGGTGTAAAAAACGTTCTGTATCTTAAACTTCAGAAGTGTTTTCCATTCTGACTCTGTAATTCCAAGAGTGTAAAGGGTAAAAGCCCTCACCTATGGACAATGTGGAGAACATAGGTTTGGAGCAGGGAGATATGAAATTAATTGAAATGAATCTTGGTGTCCCTGTAATTTGAAGAATACAAGGCCCTGAAAACATCCAAGCTGAAGAGATGCTCCTGCCCTCTCCCCTCCTTCTTTTGTCATCCTTTATGGTTTGAGATGAAAAGAAACTGTAAAATTGTTCCATGGCTTAATTTAAAATTAGGAAGTTACATAACTGGAACCACAGTGAGAACTGGTGCCTGGACACACAAGGACAAGAACCTCCTGGGTCTGACATGCTGAGAAGAACACAAACAGAGCAGCTCATGCAGAAGCAGGACAGAGGGAGGGACCTCACCAGCTGTTCCCAACACAAACCTGTGTAATTACCAGGTGCCGTAAATGAAGCAAAGCCAACGTGACAGTCACAGCTGGATTGGCTTCTTTGCTGAGCTTTGTCTCCTCCTGACCAAGTGCAGACATCAGCAGCCCTTCCCTTCGTGGTGCATCTCTGAAACCCTTCAACTCAGGCCTGGCCTATTTTGCTGCTCACCTTTTGCAAAACACACAGCTCTGCCTGTTTGGGGTGACCTTTGCTGAGCCACCCTGGCACTGCAGCCAACAGCTTCTGCTGGTTTTGGGTGATGGCTTTTCCCTTCCAATCCCATTTCTGCTCTCTGCTGGATTGCCTGCTGCTGCACAGCTCCTTTAATGTTAAGCAGAGAAAAATGGATCAGGTGGAAATGCAAGGAAATGAATCCACAGGCTGTTATGATGGAAAGAGTTTAACTTCAGTCAACTTTACTATTAAGCCCTTTCCAGAAGTCTGGGTGCCTCCTCAGTGCTCCTCCTCACAGAGAGCTGAGAGCTGGTAACTCTGCACACCCTCTGTTCCCATGAACAGCTTCCAAGTTCACCCAGTGAAAAGCAGGGTGAGTGGGAAAGCCAACATTAGACTGCTCAGTTCTCCCTCCTGGTTGTATGCAGAGCATTAACAACCTTTCCAGTGGCAAGATGTACCTACCCCTTCTCCATACCCCTTCCTTTCATTTTTGTCTGTGCCAAGCATTCCTGATTTTCTCTCCCTTCTACACAGCTTTCTGTTGCCTGAATATGTCCCACAGCTGAGAATGAAGTTCCACAGAGACACAAGGGATGCACAACCCTGGAGAGGGAAAGCACAAAACCAAGGTGAAAAGCTGCATTTTGAACAACTGCAGGAGCTGTTCAGAGGCAGCCAGTGATGGCAATAATTGGGATCTTCACCACAAAGATCTGTGCTGATCCCTTCCCTGCATTTCCATGCTTTCCCGCTTCACCCCTGATCCACCCTACCACACCTGAGGGTGTCCCCTCACTTGCTACCCTGCCAGCCCCGAAGATGGGTTGCTTATCCCAGGAATCACAGTGCTCCTAAGCCCTTTCTCATCCCTTCCAAACACATCCCTTCACTCTGGATGATTTAGGGAGCTTCTTACATATCTCTCAGTTGCCTGGTTACCAGGTTAAGGCTGGTGACAAATGCTGGATGACAGTTTGCTTAACACTGCTTCCTCCGTGCTCCCAGCTCCAGCCCTCTCCCTTCCCAACCTCCTGTGGTGTCAAGCCTTCACATGCTCTTGTTCACAGTGTCTCTTTGTGGTAACTAACCTCCTGCATCCTTTGTTCCATCTGGTCTGTCCTGTAATCTCCAGCATCCTCCAATTGAATTACCTTGTCCCATTGTCACACACCAACTTCCCCAGGGTCCCTCAAAAACATTCTGATTTAATTCCTCCATTCTCAGAAGGCTATTGCAGGAAACATCAATACTTTATCTCTCCTCCTGCACTAGAAAGAAGATAAATCCATATATCATTGATCCCATAGCCTATAAACTCTCAGTCTTGAGATGTCTATATGTTCACATGTGACCTCCTATAATAGGATATAGTCTTGCTGTTGGAACTGTATTATAAAGGAATAATATTAGTAATAATGAAAGAACTGCCAGTGTCTCCTTCCATCACTCATATGCAGATAGTGCTCTTTAAAGCACAGGCCACCTCTTTCATATATTTATAGTGTTGGGTACAATGTGAGTCCTACATGTTTCCATAATGCAAACAGGACAGGGAGGAGTGATGGGACAAGGGAGGATGTCTTTAGCTGACAGAGAGTAGGTTTGGATTAGATATTAGGAAGGAATTCTTCCCTGTGAGGTGGGGAGGCCCTGGCACAGGGTGCCCAGAGAAGCTGTGGCTGCCCCATCCCTGGAAGTGTCCAAGGCCAGGTTGGATGGGGCTTGGAGCAACCTGGGCTGGTGGAAGGTATCCCTGCCCATGGCAGGGGGTGGGATGAGATGGTCTTTAAGGTCCCTTCCAACCCAAACCATTCTGTGATTCTATGAAATAAAAGATATCTTTAAACACAAATTTCCTTCTATTTTGAAAATTAGGAAGGGCTTTCATATTCCTCAGCTTAACTTCTGTGGTTTTGTCATTTGTAACATCAATGGAGCTGTTGAGTGAATGCATCTGATTTTCTAACCCCAGAACTCCTCAGAGAAGACATCTCCAACCATGAAACTCTCCCCTGGTCTGGCCCAGTGGAATCCTATTCTCCCTCCACACTTCAGATCATCCTCCTCATGTAAGCTAAAATGGGACATCAGTCATCTCAGATCCAATAACACTCTGCAACTGAGTGGTGTGTTGGACAGAGGTGTTTCAGGCTCTGTATGAGAATCATTTGTCCAGCTGGCAAACACACTGACCAAAATATATTTTATTCTTCCAGCGCCGAAGCCCAGAGCTTTTGGATGAATCTGTGCTTAACTATTTATAATTGACCTTTGCACAAAAGAACATGAAATTTTTATAGCCTAAAGCCTCATTTATTAACTTTACTGGAGTGTAAAATATTGCTGTTTGCTATAAATTTGTACCAGGACAAACAATATATATGCTAATTAGTGGCTGTGCAGCCTTTCGGGGGCGTTTGTGCTCACCAGTCATTTCCAACAGGCAACAGAGAAGAATGGAAAAGACAAATGACAATTGACTGGTTTGATGCCCCCTGTTCAAACGGTGAAGTCTGAAGAGGTGAATTAATGGTGTTCATTATAACAAGTCCATTTCCTTTTCATTTCCTTTATAAATTAGTCCTGGTAACACGCTGTGTCCCTGAGAGAGCCGATCTCGGCACCTGCTGAGATGCACCTGCAAACCCCATCACTCTGGAGCTCTTTCATCACTCCTTACTCAGCTTTCCTCTTCCTTTGCTTTCCTTCAACCCACTCATTTGTCTTCTCCATCCCATCTCCTCCCTCTGCACTTTGTCCTTTTATCCTTTTCCCTATTGCCATTTTTGCATTTTTTCCCCAGTTTTGCTCCTGTCCCTCTTCCCTCGTTTCCTCCTTTTTTGCTTTTCTTTATATTGTCTCTTGCTTGTTTCTTCTCACCATGTATATTTTCCTACTAGTACTTTTGGCATCTCATTGTTATTTTATTAACTTTGGGTCATCCAAGGGCACATATCCCTAAGGCTCATCCAAACTCAATATGAAATTGGAGGGTGGAAATAGAGAGTGAGATGTGTTCAGCTTCATGTGGCTGAACCAGCTATTTCATGCTTAGTTGGCTTTTGGTGCCAAAGAATTACAGTGGTAGAGATAATAAAAGGAGCCTCTTGAAAACATCTCAAATGGTCCAAGATCTGCAGCTGCACCTGATCTCCTGTTCCTACGTTTTCCACAGGAATATCAGTCTTTACAGGCTGGAAAAATGAGTGGCAACCCGCTAGTAATGAATGTGACTCCTTGTAACAGTTGTCCAGGGATGGGGAAATGGGACAGAAATGCCATTTTGGGGTTGGATGGTCACAAAAGTTTGGAATGGAGGTGAAATGATGCTGCTCAGAAGGAATCCTCCCTCTTCTCCTATTTCCTTGCACCTCTCCATGTCACTGTCTACAGGAAGCAAGGAGCAGCCAGAACACTCCAGTGAGGAGCATCCAAAATTATAACAGTGCTCAATCACCTGTGGGAACAGCAGGAATCACAGGGACACGATCAAGGAAGATCCAAATGCAATAAACCCAATAAAAATATACACGTATTTCCCTTGGAGACAGATCTGGGATGCGGGTTTTCATGGAATTTAGACCGTTTAAGGAATCTAATTGAGTTCATTGAATTGTGGGAAATTGCTAAGGATTTTCCATCAAAATATTTGCAAGGTAGTAGTTGGTTTCTTTCAAAATAAAGAAAAATAATTCAGCTGAAAAATATCAGCATCACAGAAACTGCTTCAACATTTCCTTTGAAGTAGACAGGTATAAGTCCTACTCTGAAGACCGTGGGAGAGAATAATGTGCCCCAAAATATCATTATCATGAGGCAAATTGACATATCTAGAGAATTTTAACTTAAAATTTTCAGTATTTTCAAACTATCCTTCAAGTATTTTGCACCAAAATTGCATTTATGTTTAACTTTTTCTGCTCTCAATCCTATTGATACATTGAAATATCTTAGTGGGACAAAATTCTGCATGTGAGTCAGGTCTGTATTCTGGTATAAATGTTAAATCTAAACATTTCCCTGGACCCACAAACTTTCTGCTTCCTAGGGAGCAATACAAGCCCTGCTGTGAAGCTGCCCTTGGATATTTGTAAAGGTAAATAAACAACAAAACACTTCATTAACAGAAGGGGGTTGTAGAAAAAAAATAAAATCAATCCATCGATCTCTTTGAGTTTATACATATTAAAAGAATAAACTTCCTGCAATGATTTTTGTTTTCTTATTTTTCCCCATTAATTTTAACAAATTTTAAATGAACATAATAATGTGCCAAAAGCTCCAGGGTTTTCAATTCTAAAAGAAACACTTTGCTCAAGCCACAGCTTTTGCTCCCTTCTCATTTAAAGGCAGATTTTCACTTAAAGCATAAGATTGGGTTTAATGAGAAAACCCTTTCAGTGAGCAGGATATGTGTGTTGGGGTTGGAATCTCTATTTTTGTTAGAGATATTTTTACGTGCAGGTGTCCCCTCATGGCTCAGTTTACCCACAGAAGAGGAAGGACATGACATACCTGAAAGAGGGAACTTCTTTCAATGTCAGTTGTTTGAGGAAGTGACAGGATGGGCTGGGAGGGATTTATTCCTGTGGTTGCCCAGTCTCAGCCTAGTTGAGCACAAGTGTGGTCTGGGTGGTTTGCTAAGGATGGACAATCCATCTCCAGGCTCTGAACACCACACAGGGATGGAGCAGCAGGAAAAGTGTCAGCATGAGCAAAGTAACAGTGGCCAAACACCATTGGAGAGTGGGATGAAGGAGGAGATGTCTGGGATTGCTGTAGGCAGGGCAGTGATGTATAAGTACACTCCTATTAATCCTCAGTGTCATGGATCTTTCTCCAGATTCCTCTCCTTGGCACTTCACTTTATAGGAAAGCAACCTGGAAATCCCTGTAATCACAGGATGGTTGGGGTTGGAAGGGACCTCAAAGATCATCTAGTTCCAACCCTCCTGCCATAGATGATCTTATTGACACTTCTTTTCACAGCCTCAGCAGGGAGATGAATAATTAATGACCCAAATTATCATCTTCGACTGGCCCAAATCACAGATGTGGACCTGGCAACTCCAGTCCCTTCACTGTGTCATCGACTTGGTATTAACTGCTACATTAAATTCATCAATAAAGAATTTAAAAGATCTTCCTTCCATCCTTTTTATTGTCATATAGGAACTACATTATTCACATGTCCATACACTTAAGCGTACCTGAGTTTTATGATCACTTTCATTCCATTTTTTAGAGGCAAACAGTATATCAGTAAAGGCATCATCATAAAAATATTGACCCAGTTCATACCTGGCATAAAATGCCATTGATTTCAGTGAGGTTGTGGGATTTGGCTCACTGCTATAAACATCTCCCATGAAGTCCTATCCAATGAAGTACCTGCAAAACCTCCTCCCTCCTTCCTTACACAGCCACAGTGCAGCAGCAACAGGACATTTTCCTGTGGTGTTGAAGCTGCTGATTAAAACTTTCCTCAGCCTTAACCTTCCCACTTCACCTCTTCCTGGGATGACATCCTGGAGCAAGGAAAGGGATGCAGGGAACCTGCCATGTGGATGGCAGCTCAATGCTGCTCCCACACCTGAGGCAGCTGGTCATGCCAAGTGCTTTCTCCCTTGCTTTCAGTTGCAGAAAGCAGCCTTTATGTGTAGTTTTATCCCCAGTCAAATTAATAATGGCCAAGATTGGAGCAGCTCAGCCAGTTTTGGAGCTGGATGGTGTTTCTGGATCACACTCAGCACCTGACGTGCCTGGCAGCAGTGCCCAAGGTTTGACTGTTGGACTGAAGGCACTGCTTGCCTTGACTGGTCCCACACAAAGGGTTTGCAGCCACTGCTAATATTTGAACAATGTGTTTGCCAATTACTTTAATAGAAACAAGTCCCCTGGATCCCAGGAAAAAGCTGTGCAAGCCCAAAGTGAGCAAGATGCTGGCGGCCTGGCTGCTCTGCAGCTCCTGCTGCAAGGTAGGGCTGAGGCAGACTACACAGCTTTCTGCCAGAATAAAGTATGGCTTAGCCAGGCTTAGCTTGGCAGAGTGATGGGTCACTCCCAAAACTCAGGCTGGGATGTAGATAGATGGGATACCAGAGATTCCTGGCTTGGGAACCTCCTTCCAGGAGTTAAACATTGACCATGTTCCTTTGATTTCTCCAGACACATCCTTTCTCAAATTGACTGTATCCAGGTGAACGGGCCAAGGGGGATGGTTTCAAACTGAAAGAGAGAAGGTTTAGATTAGATATTAGGAAGAAATTCTTTCCTGGGAGGGTGGGAGGCCCTGGTACAGGTTGCCCAGAGAAGCTGTGGCTGCTCCATCCCTGGAAGTGTCCAAGGCCAGGTTGGACAGGGCTTGGAGCAACCTGGGCTGGTGGAAGGTGTCTCTGCCCATGGCAGGGGGTGGAATGAGAAGATCTTTAAGGTCGCTTCCAACCCAGGCCATTCTATGATTCTATGAAACATGAACATTTTACATTTATTTTCCACTTCTAAGTGATCTGCTGTAGTGTCAAAGGCTGACATCCTTTGTTTCCCTTAGCTGTTTTCTCGATAAACCTGTCCTCACACCCACTCACCTGTGCTGGTTTCTCCCACTCCAGCCTGCCATAAGGTCCTCCTGATCTGTTGGCTTCTGGTTTGAGCCACCAGAAACTCTGGAGATAAATATCATCCAGAAATGCTGAGAGTGCAACTTCAGGGAAAAGAGATCCTGAAAAAGATGTGGGGAAGCAGTTGGGGCATCCAGGGTTTGAAGAAGGCAGCATAAAGTAGGGAATGAGACGGCATGGCAAGCTGGCAGATGCCAACATCTGTCTTCTTTTACCTTCAGTGTCCCCATCTCTATGGACCAGACCAGCAGCAGTGATGCTCCTTTTCTTTCAGAGGACACTGTGTTTTCAGCTCCCCTTGACTTCAGATCAGACCTGAAAGTTCCTCTCCCTGGGAAGGCAGGCAGGGCTGTAGTACACACATACATGTCCAATACACATCCTGACATTGAAAATGTCACAGACCTTGCCACTGCTGTTCTTGTGAAACAGAAAATACTGCACAGCTGCGTTAATGGCATTTAAAAGTCCTGTTTGGAGTTGTCCAGGAGCTGAGCCTCATCATTACAGATATTCTCAGAAAGCTGTCAGCATTAATTGCCACCCACTGCCACCACAGTGCTGAGGTCACCCCTCCAGGCAGGGCAAGGCCAGTTTCACTGGGCTCCATCCCACACCTAAGGGTGTTGTCAGCATCCCCCTTTATCCCCAAGACAGCAGAAAATCCTCCTGCTACCCCAGAGTTCATGGTCTTCCTGTTCTTGTTTCAGCTCCACATGCACATCTGTCTCCAGCCTTTTCCTAAAAATTATGCCTGAGAAGCCTCCATTTGTTTTCTCCTGAACCTGCTCCAATATTGTGGGTTTGAAAGTTCACCTCCAACCTGGCCATTATTGGCTTTGCCTTCCATTTAGGAGCAACTGTGAAAAACAGAAGCAGAGTGAGGCAAGTGAGAGTCCTGAGAAAGAGTAAACAAATTAAATGCCAGCTGAGCTCTGAAAGGCATTTTCTAGAGCAAATAGAACGCACAGCTTGCTCTTTCATTTTAGATAAGAAATAGGTGGCTATTGCATTTATTTTACTTCCCCCCCCCCCTTTTGTTTTTCCTCTTTTAATGAGTCATCCTTAAGAAGCTCAGTAAGGTGGTTGTGGAAAGGATAGATGGAAGTGAAATCATAGCAAAGTGACAAACTCAAATGAAGAGAGTACCAAAATCTGGCAGGCTGTCCCTGTCCATGGCATTACTCCTCCCTCAAATGAATTCTTCTTGCCAGTGTTTCCCCTTGGCTGTCCTCCTCTCCCAGGCTCTCCTCTCTCCATAAATCAATCTTGTATCTCTGTACCTCAGTCCTGCATCCTTTTCCCCTCTTCTCTGCCTCAGGCCAATGCTTCCAGTTTTCTCCAGCGTCTCTGTGAAGCTTTTTTTCCCTCAAAATCTTCAGTTCCAGTCCTTCTCTCAGTTCCTGAGATGCCCCAACTCCTTCCTTGTGTTATTCATGTTTATCAGCAACATCATGGATTTGGCAGTTCTGCCTCTGCATTAAGGCCCTTCAGACATTCCCTCTGACTGCTCATTTCATCCCCTCATTCTCTTCCCTGCCATCATATAATGGTTTATTCCCTACTGTCATCTCACACAGCCTGATCTTCACCTTCAGCTCCTCCCTCTCCATGAGTTGCCCCTGCCATAACTTTTCAGCCACTCAGACTCAGTTTTCTATATTCCAGAGTAACACCAGCTTGAAGACACTCTGCTGCTTCAGGGTCCAGTGGTTTGCTGGTATTACATGCACCATCACACCACGCTCTTCTCCCTGGAGCTCACTAAAGGCATCTCCTGGGTGACCTCCACTCAGCTCCTGCTCTCCAGTGCTGTGCTTCGAAATCCCAGCACACACCTCAGGGACTCCCTTCCCTCACACGATCTCTCTCCCAGTGGCAGCTCCTGGAGCATGAGAGGAGAGGAAATGGGAGTTATAAAAGCTCACTTGCAGGAGAAATGCAAACAAACTCCAGCCAAGTGAGGACACTGCTGGCATTCCCTGTTGGCTGGGGGAGCACCAGGACCAGGACAAGGAGGGTGAGCACTTCACTCTTGCCAAAGGGCAGGAGTTAAACTACAGCCCAAAAGAGGGTTGCAAGGAAACACACTGGTGCTTAGCTGGGCAGATATGTAGATGTATTGATAAAGATCTTTAAAAACTATTTATAGATTCTTTTCCCTTCTCCCACCCTCATCAATCCCACTTTTAGCCAGGCTCCAAGGACAGCAGCACATCTCCCACAAGATCTGTGACCAGATCTCAATAGCCCAAGTGACACTGGGGATTTAAAAATCTGCATATGTCTCAGAAGACCTTATTTCCAGCCTTATTTCCTATAGGTCTTTAAAATCCTGAGTGCAATGGGCTGCTTTACAGAAGGGTGTTTCTATAGACTTTGATTTCCTGTAACAGGACCCCTGTGAAAGTCCCCAGAGAGAACAATTCATTCACACCAGTAGGATACTGGGAGCAGCTTCTTTGAGAGCAAGTAGAAATGGAAGGGGACTGTAGGTCTTGTAGGTTTAATTAGGAAATAATCTGAATAAACCATGATTTATGCCTCTTTAACAAGGCATTTCATTGAGTGGTAAATAACTTGCCATGACTCCCTTACTTTGAGCTTACCCATAGCCATTTGCAACCCAGAGGAGGAAGAATTATATCCCCTCTCCCCTCCCCTTAAGGCTTGAAAACAGGGAAAGTAAATAAGGAAAACAATGAAATGAGCTGATTCCCACGTCCTGCTTTGCAACCACAGGACACCTTGAGCTCTCTTGCTGCTGTTACAAGAGCAGCTGGGCAGTGCTGTGAATCAGGAGGGCTCATTACTGCATCCCTTAGCATTCAGAGCCTTGCAGACGTCTGTGAACCTGCTCAAGAGCCCAGTGGAACATTTAGAAGAGAAGCTGCAGCATTTTCTTTTAAAGAGCTGTTGTTCAGTCTCCAGCTGAAGTGCTGCTGTGGCTCACTTGAGGGAGGGCCAAGCCCTCTCTGGCTGTGTGACTGTGCTACTTCAGGCTGGAGTCCTTGGGGAACCATCCCAAACACACTGTGAGGCAGCCTGATAACCCAGGCAGGATTTCAGCAATGCTCCTGCTGTGTGGGCAGGGGGTGGCCCTGCACAGCCAGGATAGATCCCACTGTGTCCCACCAGTGATGCCCAAAGGGATGGTGACTTCACATCTTCCCCTTTGGGAGGTCTCTGAACTGGGCACCAGCAGAGTTATTTCTCTTCCCACAAAGCAGCCCATTACTGGGCACGTGGGCAGAGGCAGCTCATGGATGTTTTTCTTTCAAGTAGCAGCTGGGGGAGCCTCCCTGCCCAGTGCTGCTGTTGGGTTTGGTGGCATCTGAAGTCTCCCATCACTCTGGCTCCTCAGCTTTTTATTCAGACCCCTCTGGCCAACCCCTCTCACGGTGCAACAATTCTGCCAGGTCTCAGCAGCAGCAGAGAGGTCTGCAAAAGCACACTGGGCCTCTCAATAGACATTTTAGATGCCTGCCATTAAAAACACCCACTCATTAAATTTCCCTCTGGGTTTATTATCTACTACAGCATGACAGTCATCTCCAGCAGCCCATCCCTGACCTCCTCCAAGCTGCTACCCAAAACAGATGTCTTCCTTACGAGGACTGGAATCTTGGGTTTCCCTTTGTACAGAAACAGAAGGGGAGGGGGAGGAGGAAAAGAAAAGTTCAAAGTTAAAAAAATAATTATAAATCCTGAAGTCTTACATGCCACTAACCATAGCAACAGCACCTTAATGCTGCCATCTCTGTCCTCCCTGTGCTGCTCCCCATGGGAACAGATCCCTCATCTCACTGTGTGTCAACTCAGGGACTAAGGATGTGCCTGTTCCTTATGGTGGCTGTTCCCAACTTTGGAGGACTTTCCTAATACTTCCTGGTACTCTGAAAAATCCCAGCCCTTGGAGTCATGTTACTTTGTATGAATCGAATCAAGTTTTCCTCTTCTCTCTTTTAAAACATTGATATTTTATGGCTTGCAAAGATGATTCTTACGGTTTTGCAATTTTCAAAAAAATCAGCAAGGAAACTCAAACAGAAGAAGAGAGCAGAAATGTACAGAATTATTAGTATTACAAATATTTTCAATAAAATATTCCTATATTAAATAAATACAATACAATTATCCCTATAATGAGCCCTTTTTGGTGAATCTGCCACCTTTTGGGGCTGGAAGTGCAACAACCTATGGTGAGCAGTTCAGCTTACTCACCACAGCAAACACCAGCTAATAATGTAATAAAGACTAATTAGTAAGATGGTATCACAGCCCACAAAATGGGCTCACTCAAGATACCATCCAGAGCTCCCAGCTCTCTGTGGGTCTGGGAATGAACCCAAGGGCCAGGGGAGCATCAGGCAGGGAACCTTCTCAGCAGCATCATCTGCAGACAGGGCTGGTGGGATTGAGTCTCAGTAGCTCTGGAGAGAGCAGTGGAGATGCCACAATATGAAGCCACCTTTTACTCTCTGGTAATGATTAATTATCCCCTTAAAACTAGGTTTCATCTCCTGGCTTTGTGTCCACAGGAAGCTGCTCTGTGAGCCCTGTTTCTGTGCTCACTGTCACACTCTAATCCTAAACAAACGTGCAGGTCAATGACAACATCCATCAAATGACCACCCAATGGGAAAATCCATTGCAGGGTGTATTCTTATTTTTTTTTAAGCAGTGTTGTTGAATAAATTAACCAGGTAGCAGAGCAGTAACCTTGGGATAAATGATTAGGTGGTTTTATTTTTTATTTGGAAAAAAAAAGGATGACACAGTTTTATCATATTTATAATAAAAGTCATTGACATAATAAAACACTCCCATCACATCAGTATTCATTTCTGCAAATAGAGCTCTGACGTTTTATAATATTAACATGTGCTATAAATGTCACTGATATATTAAGATTTTCAGTCTCTCTAACCAAAAATATAGAGAGATGACTGAGGAAGAGATGACTAATTCTAAAAGATTAAAGAGAACATTTTCTCATGCAATTAAATCATCTTCTGGTGATTGTGAGCTGAGGGTAACACACAAAAGTCCGATGCTGTGATTGTGATTTTTACCACCAGCACAGAATGGACCTGAGGAACTGGGATAGCAGGAAAAATTGGGAATGTGTGAGTTGGTGGTAGGGTGGCTGCACCTCCTGGGACAGTTTGGACTCTTCAGGACCTTGAAGTGCCTTTGGGACACACTCCTTGCACTGGGACACGTGGGCTGGAGATTTTCCTCCCATCTCCTGGGATGTCATTCAAGAAAAGTTCCCTGGGCTTTGTCCCTTACTACAGGGATATGAACAGCTGCAGGGAGGTGAGTCCTGAATGGGATTTTTGTTCCTGGGAACAACAACCTGTTGGCACAAACCGTTCCTCTTGTGGGAGAGTTCTGCTCACAATGAGGGCTGGAATGACAGGAGATCCAGGGCCAGGACTTGCTTCTGCTGCAACAAAACCCCAAGAGATGAGCTGTCAACAGAGCTCCTTCCAGGAATGTGAACTTCAGTTAATGACTAAGAGACAAACAATCAGCAAGAAACAAAGGAGTCCCTTGACACCATGACTAATTCTTTCCAAGAAAATCCCTCTAAAGTTCCTGAGTCCCATCCAGCTTTCGTGGAACTTGCAGATTCTTCCAGGCCTTGGGCTTACAACAAAGCTCATCACAAACTAATAAGTAAGATTATGTTTCAAGTCCAGCAGCCTCTTCTGGAGGAAATCCAGAATAAATTAACGTATAATAATAATTTAATCAATAATTATGAACTCTTTCGGTCTTCAAGTTTGAACTTCCTCAATAATCCAGTCTGAGAATTTCATCCCATGATTTTTGTATTACATCTATAATTTGTCTTACTATTTTTGTCAGAAGGAGCTATTTGTGGCCTGTACAAGGTCAGTACAGAATTTTTACACCACTTTGTGAGTCAATTATAGGGACTTTTCTTGTTTTAACCATCCGTTAAAGCAGTGCAGCACCTGAAATACACTCCCTGCCAGCTGTTTAAATGACACTTACATCAGTATTAATTATTTTTCCTCCTACATGGAAATTACATATATTTATACAATAAGTCATTTCCCTAAAAAGCTTACTGCAAAAGGGTGGGAGAAAGGAAGCAAACTGTAAATCATTTTTATATATCTATATCTATGGATATTCTGTATTTCCATATCTATCTGCCTATCAATCTTTCCTAACCTCCTCTTCTCCACTGAGATGCTGACATCTTCAAAATGTTTTCACCAGCTCCCCAAAGGAACGTCGCAGACACTGCCAAATTTCAGTTCACAGGAGAGAAAACGCATGTGCTTTATATTTTTCATTTATATTCAGGGAAACAGTGCTGCTGTAATTATGCCTGAATAGCTAGAGGGGTTGGGGAGGCCTAAATAAATGTATTCCTAGACAATTGGAGAAACGAGGTTTAATTAGTTTTGCAGCTTCTCCCAGTTCCGTTTTGCCCGAGTTGCAACTCCTGGTCTTTGATTTGGAGCGGGAGATGGGAACTAAAATCCAGCAAACACGTTCTACACACACCTCGCTGACCTTCAGCAGTTACATCCTGGGTTACTGCAGAAGCTTTTGTTTAAGGGTAATTTGATCACCGGAGCCCTCCTGGGGTTCCTGTGCTGCAGGTCTTGAGAGGGGTCTGGCGGGGTTTATTTGTGTCACTTGTCAGGGTTTCCTCTCCCGGGAGCCCCAATTACAGCGGCGTCAGAGAGGTGGAAATTTAAATCTCCAGGCTCCGGGTGGTGCCTCTGCAGATGAACTCCTTGGTGCCTGTGAGAACCATTCCCGTTATAAAACACCACGGAAAGAGACAGAGACCTCGGGCTGCCGAGGGCAGGAAAAACAATAAACATCCCACCGCGAGGAAATGAATTTTCCTCCTGCCTTTCCTTTGTGCTCCAACACGTAATAACGGGGAGTGCTTGGATTGCAGGAGCTGCCCGAGAGGAGGAGGGAGGGAGAGGCGAAGGCAGCAGGAATGGGGATTTGGTACTTAGTAAAGCAAGTTATTTTTTCAACCTGGTTGCAGCTCCAAAGTTCGCCACTGAATTATTAAGCGTGGCAGGCTTAGAATCTGCTTGGGCAAATTACAGCTGTATTTCTCTGGGAAAGCACGGGAGCCCAAAACTTGGGAGTGTGGGAAAGCAGAGCAGCTCCAGTGCATGGAGGGAAGTCAGCACCTTGACACCACCCTCAGGAGGTGGCTTGTGGTCCAGACTACTTCCCTTTATCTCTGTCCTTCCCTCTCTGTGGGCTCCTGTCTCAGCCTGTGGGGAAGAAGGGACCATCTTGGAGCAGGGAGCAGGAGAAGGAGATGGAATAGATCAGACGATCTGGACTCATGTGAAGACTCCTCCTCAAAAGCAAAGATCAGGATCAATGGACCAAGAGGGATAAAAAGAACGGGAGGTAGCTGAACTTGCACTTATGTAGGTGTTGCCAAAAAAATCCCGTTTTGCAAACAGTAGGAAAACATCTGAATATGAACATTCCTGTGCAAATAACTGAGGGGCAGAAATACCATCTCCTCACTCTTAACCACAAACTGTGCCCGGGTTAAAGAAGCCACTGCATAACAACAGACCCTCCTGATCCCTACGAACAGACACCTCTGTTTATTCTTTGACTGCAGGTGCAGTTCTTGCCTTGGAAGTAAAAGATCTCGAGGTTGCAGTGTGGTTACACCACTGGAATGAGAAGAAAGCTCTGAGCTGCTCTCCCAGACGAGTGGCAGACTCAGGCTAGCATCAACTGAGAAGATGGTGTTTGATTCACACTGTGAAGATTCCTCTTGCTACTGAAGTGCTGAAGACTTAATTACATTTTTAGATGATAGCTTAGATCCAGAAGCACCAGCTGTATTGTACAAACAGGGAAGCTGAGTCAAGCAGACACCCAAGACAGCCCAGCCCAACCCCCTTGCAGAGATGATTGCTTTCCCCAGGAGATTAAAAAGTGAAGCAACATGAAGGGTTAGTGTGTTTCACAATGAGTTCTGATTTATCAAACATGATTAGTGGATTATGAATATGGATGTGATTTCTAAAACCAAAAGAAAGTTCATGTGGTTCATCCTTCTTTAAAAGATTAATTTAAACTCAAGAAGCTGTAACAGCCATACAAATAGATTGAGTGTAAAGTCAGGAAATATAGGAAAGGAGTGAGGGAAGAGAAGACTTGGAAAAATCAGGTGAGCTCTAGCAAATCAACTGTGTCCAGGGATTTAATGAAGCCTTTTACAATTAAATACAGTTTTAGAACAGAACCCAGCTGTCTAAAATCTATTTTGACATTTGTTATTAACCCTTGTGCTTTAATTTACTCCCAGAAACCAGAAGCTCACATTCGAGGTAGAGAGTTCTATCTCAACCATACTATTTGTCTTTTTTCCCTTTTCCCCCCAGGCACAGCCCTCAAGGTCTGGCGTCAGTTCCCATCCTCAGGGACCAGACTGGAGGTTCTTTATCACAGCAGGCTTCCCAGAGGCCAGCAATCTTCCACCAGTTGCTTAAACTGGCTTTATAGCCGTGATACACCAGAAGAAGTGCATAAAGGAGTAATTAGGGGACAAGAAGAGGCCCAGTGCAGTTCTACAGGACTGCCTGGAGATGAAAACATGGTGTTTTCAGAGTGTGGAGTAAAGAATAAAGTTTCTCACTGAAGGCTGGTGATAACAACACAAGCATCTGAGAGCTGGCTGCAAACCCACCATGGACAGAGAGGGTCTTGGAAACTGGGGAGGTGACTATACCTAAGGGCAAAATTCCAGGTTTTCTGCCTGCAAGGAGGAGGAGTCTTGTGTTCAGCTTTCAAGTCCTCATAAGGCAGCACAAACACCAACAGTGACCACGTTTCTATGCTGTGGGCAAGAGTGAAGAGCTACTCGTCTGTGTGAGGACCTTATCCCTCCAAGGAATATCCCATTTACCGGGCCAGGCTCTGGCACAGCAGACAAGGTCTCAGCTGCTCATCACCATGGTATCCGAGTGCCTCATTTATTATAGAAACAAACAACTCACTTCAGAAACGAGTTAAGGTTGCTAAGTGACAACAATGTACTTACTTATCACATCATTTGCAAAGCCCTCACACTTAAAAACAGGGAAATGAATGATTAAGGACTCCTGAAACCCTATACTGCCCACATAATAAATATATGTTTTTAAGTTAAGTACAAAGAAGTGCACTTTTTATTTTGACAAAACAATTTCATGCTTAACCTGTGGATTGTTTGTTGGGTTTTTTTCCCCCTCTTTTATGTGACATTTTTATTTGATTGAATTTGGTGTACAAACATTTTCTTTTAAGGAATATTCTTAAGTGGCAAAATATGATTAGTTAGTTGAAGTATTTCTAAGTACCATTATTACTGAGTTGATCTGCAATTGCAATAGGGAAATATGTGCCCATTTTTATATTAAAAAAAAAAAAGAGTGGATTTCCATAATATTGTTTTTCTTCAAATCAACATTCATTTTGTAGGTGTGTGTCACCTCTATTAAACAGCCTTTGTTTTCTGTTTAAATTCTAGAAGTGATGATAGAAAATTATCTCTCCTGGGTCAGAATTAAGACTGTTGAGGTATTTTACGCCACACATTTCACTGTATTTGACAAAACAATTTAGGAAAAATCCAAGTTCATCTAAAGTCAAGAAGAACTTTGACATTGTCTTCAGATGGGTCAGGATTTCACCCTTTATGTGCTTTATGTAGCCAATAAAAGATGTATGATGTTCTTAATTATTTATCCCCTGGCTTTTAAGCACTTGGGTTCTGGACCTAGTGCAACGGGAACACGCAGTGCTGAGGGAGTAATGCTGTTACTTAATTGGAACTTGTTTGAGGAACAAAACTGCTGTTTGTATCAGGATTTCCTGGATCACTCAGATGTTTATATTCTGCTTTTCCATCTTTTATTTTTGTGGGGATAAACTGAGAGCCAGGGTCTGCCTTTGCAGTCAACCAGAGCTGTGCAGCCTCGAAAGATGATGATCTGCATCAGGGGAGGAACCTCCCATGTGCTGGGAGCTTGTACCTGAGTGGGCTGGAATAGGTACCAGTTATACTCCAGTTGTGATCAGCCCTTGTTGAGCTGATAATACAGGAATCCCACATCCCTCTCCTTCCTTTGAAATTGCTGAGGACATGGATAAATCCAGATTCTTGGCCAGTGACAGTTCTCTGGGCCATGCCATGGTCCAGATTTCCAAGCAGCCAGGATGTAAAAGGGAGGACACATTTCCAAAAGCCCTCTCCTTCCCTCCTCCCTGCCATTATAGCTCTCACAAGAGGAGTTCTGAAAGGACTCAGCTCTCATTGAGCTGTGCTCTCTTGAAAAATGTGACCACTTGCTTTGAGGTCTAAATGGGAGCTGGGTAATGTGGCTTTGGTTGCTGGAAGAATTAGTCAATGACAAAAGGGCAATCACAGCAGCTCTTCTCCATTAGCTTCATCTTTCCTCCAACAATATCAATTATGGGAGCTCTAGCCCAAGGTTTCAAATAATAGCTATTTCTCTACAATGTTATTATTTTTGCACATAAAAATGCCTTTTGCATGAACCACTGTCAAGGTCTAATCTGATCTATTTATCTGTATTTACAAGGCACTTATCTTCTGCAGCATCTAAGAGCTCCACATGAATTAATAGACAACACTCATCCCAATACCACACTGAAAAATCTCCTGGACTAAAATCTTCCCTTTTGGATCCCAGGTAAAATGGAAAGCATGATTAAGACCACAGCTGTGCAGGGATGAAGAAAAACACTATGTGACAAAACCTGCTGAAAAAATTCTTGTTGATGTCAGTGGATTTGACACCAGCAGAGGTTTGTTCCCAGCCCAGCACTGCTGTGTACATCACCTGGATCAAGGTAGGACCTGGTCTCCCCTTGGTATCACCTTCTCAGCATGGGCAGTGTCCCCCCAGGACAAATGGTTCTTGAGATAGGTCAGAGGCTCCCTCCAGATGTGGGTTTGCTATAGCAGAGGAAGGAATTCTGATGGCAAACCTGCCCTTCAGCTGCCCCAAATCTGCTCTACAGCTCCCTGGTGCCTGCAGTGCAAACCTTGGTGGAGCCAAGTGGCACCTTCCCCTTTATGAGAAAACACACTCTGGAAGTACTCTCTGAGGAAACCATAAACTTTTCACTGCACCTTGGACAGGGAGGTGGAAAAGGGAGATCAGGAAAGATCCCTGTGCCTGTGCTCGGGGAGGGCAGAGAGCAGCTCTGGAACAGGCTCTCCAGGACTCCACACTGTGCACTTAAGGATTCACTGTGGGTTTGCTCAGCCCTGCTGTGATTCAACAAGCTCAGTATCCAAACAAACAAGGATTTAGCTGAATTGTAACCAAAGCCAGCAACTGCAAATTCCTTCTCCTTCCAAAGGATTTGTCTAGTTTGTGTTTTTAGGATTAGATTTGCCTACGATGAGTAGTTATGAGATAGAATGGAGAGAAACCTGTCTTCTTGTCCAGCATCTCCTTATCCTGTTCACTCTCTACCACAGACATCATTTTCAAGCCAGCAAGGGGCCCTGTGCCCCTTTCTCCTGAATTCTGCCTCTGGACTGTGTGATATGGTTGGACAAGAGCAAAAGGAAAGTGGAGAGAAAATACCAGCCTTTAACACAGCAGTAGATAGATATATTTTTAACACTAAACCAGAATAAATTTCCAGCTCTCCCTTTCCTTCATCCTTAATTTCCCTAAATGAGACACTTTCTGTGATGAATTCTCCCCAGGCAAAATAAAACCAGGTTTTCTTCTGATTTTGGCTGCCTGGGTCAGGCCAAAACTGCCTGACAAGGGCCATACATCACAAGGCAGGCAGGAGTAATGGGGGAACTGGGAAGAGGGGGAGCTGGACAGCACAACAGGAAAATTAAATCCTGCATATAGAAAGGAGAAAAGAAATGGATTTTGGTGAGGGAGAGCTAAGGATGTTTCCCCTGCCAAATTCCTCATGAGAAGTGGCGTTTTTCCTGGGAGAGAGGAACCTTAACAAGAGGTGAAAGAAGAAGAGGTAATAATAAAACCCAGGATGAGTGCTCTGTGCTGGAAATGCAGGTACCCAAGCCTAGCTGAACGTGCAGACAGGTTCTTCAGCTGCAAGACAAGGCCCTGTGCAGAGCAGCTGTCACTGCAATCTCCTAATTGGAAATAATTGGGATTCTGTCTCAAACCACAAAGCCTGAATTAGCCAGCACAGCCTCCACCAGGAAGCATCTGTTGCCATCTCCAGTGGCAACAGTTCAGCCCCCACCACATCCAGATCTGCTCCCTTCATCTGCCAACTGGCAGGAGATGCCCTTTCCACCCTGGGCATCTCACATCTGAGGGGGCAGAGGGAGCCCAGGGAGAGGCAGAAAGAGGGAAAGAGCCACCCTGGGATGCCAGGGAGAGCCATAATAGGAGACTGGCCAGGGAATGCAGGGGTTTCAAGGGATGGGAGGAGGATGGAGGCAGGGGTGGATGGAGAAGCAGCCTCACTCCTGAGCAGCTCAACAGAAGCTGTTCCAACATCACATTCCACAAAGGAAAAGATTGTTGGAATTAGTGCTTTTTGCTGATTATGTTAATGGCTCCTTTGTGCTGTTCATATGCACATGTACAATTAAGTTGGGGTTTATTTATTTGCTTTTAGGTTTGCATGATGGGAAGGAATGGGAAAAACAGTGACACTAGTAAAGAAAGATAAGAAAAGCACTTGAGCCTTTTGGTTTTGTTTTTGGGTTTTTTTTTTGGGTGGGGGGTGGAATCGGGAACAAATGACAATTGAAGATATTTGTAGCAGGGAAGGGTGAGTGGCCACTGAGTTTTGGTGGGTGATACACCTCTGGATGTTTGCCTGTGGAAGGACAGGCTTCCTGAGAGAGCTGGAGGAGCAGATCACCCTGGGATGGTGGATTTGCTTCCTCACATCTCCCTGTGGGCTGAATGTGCCCCCTTCACCCCTCAAGGATTACAGCTCCACACCACCAGCAACTCCCCAGTTCCCCCCCATGCCTCTTTGTGCCCCTCCCTTGGATGAACAGAGATGGAGAGCTGCTGGCCAGGGGGACTCCCCCTGGTCCCCCTGGAGCCACCACCAAGCAGGCAGAGCCAGTTGGAAAACTGGAGGTGGGATAGGAGTCCATCAGGCAAATGTGAGTTTGCAAAGCCTCCTGTGGCAAAGCCTCCAGAAACAAATCCTCCAAGGAATGCTGGTCTGTGTTTTGTGAACAAGCAGGGGATGGGTGATGCTTTGAAAAACAGCCATCACCCTGTAGGGAAGAGTCTGAAAAGAACTCAGATGAAGTGATTACTGCAAAATGTGCTATGCACAGTGCTGTGCTGTACCTTCCCCTCTGCACGCTCCAGGCTTCCTTCCTTCCATCCACCGAAGTACTGAAGTCCTATGTATGGAGATTGCAGACAGCCTGTGAAGTAATTTTCATTGCTGAAAAGAAATACAGAGTTAACAGATGCTTTTAAAGCACATTCATTCTAACCTGGGTGCCTTGGAGCCATTCTTGCTCTAGAATTGCACTTAGAGGTTTTTTATCCTGGAACTTGGGAGACTAAAGAGACTATGGAGAAGCCTGATGCATCTTGCTAACAAATTGGATCAAATTGTCTGGGTGCTCTGTGCCTGGGGCAGATGCTGCAATGAAGCTGGAAAACACTTGGAAAAACCCGATTCCCCTCTCTGTGATATCTGCATGATGCTGGGCTGTGAGATCATCCTTTGCTGGCATTTCTTTGGCTCAATAGAGTTTAATAACTGGTGAGTTATTCCAGCCTTCCTGGGAAGTTTCACTAGCCCCCATTTTGCTTCCTTCCCTGGATCTTAATTAGCTGAGCAGGTTGCCTGCCTGTTTTGTACTGTGTGAAGTTCAGCACTTAACAAACAGAAAAATTATTTGTTTTCCAAGTCTCTTGAGGACACCAACTTACTCCTCTCTCAGCTTCAGACAAGAGGAGGGGGGATGGAGAACCTTTGCTTTCCTTACAGGTGTTATGTCAGCACCTTATGCCTCTCATGAGATCAGGGCTGCTTTGTGCTGAACACTGTGGACCTGTCACCAAAAGTTCACTCAGCATGGAACAGGTGAGATGGGAAAAGGAAAGCCAGGATCAGCACAGCCCTCTCAAGGGGGGGCTGGAAATGTGTCTTCTGGGGCACAGGCTGATTTCTAAGCCCCCAGAGGCCACTGTCTCTTAAGTGTCAAGATCTGCTTATAGCAGGTTTCCCCTGCCCAAGACTGGTGCTGAATGCCAAGGGGTGGAAGAAAGGAAGAGAATCTGGAGATCAATTTACTGTGTTTTGTGTATACTTGTATGGAAAACTCACTTTTTTTTTCTTCCCCCTACTGAGATGTAGTCATTTAAAAAATGTTCTCATCAGCTCCCCAAGTAAATATCAAACTAATTGCTAAAACTTGGGACAAGATTCGTGACTACCCCAAGTGCCAAATGGCACCAGGGCACCTGTGGGAGAAAGCTGTGGTAGCTGATGTTCTAGAGGAGTGAAACATGCACTCTGGGCATAACTGGGGCTAATTTATGGGTGCAGAGGGGAAGCAAATTACAGCTCTGTACCTGAAACTTCTCCCAATCTATCTGATCCCAGACTGGCAGTGAGAGGCTGTGTATTTATGAGAATTCATGAGAATTCAGTGCAAAGCAGCAGCATTTCAGATAGAACAGAACTTGAGAGAACTTTTCTCACTACACTAGAATTCAGGCCAGTTTACATCTTGTCTTTCACTTAGGGTACCCCTATTTCCTTTTCTTTTCTTCCTCTAAACCCTAATCCAGTCTCCAGTTCAGGCAGTTCAGGTACTGCTTTCAATTCCTGACCTCTGTTCTATAGATCACACTAATCCTATCTATAAATTACTTCATTTAATGAACATCAAGCACAAAACAAACAGCATGATGGTGTCTTTACCTGGCCATAATCCTGAATCAATACCATTTCATCCTTTGTCTAAATCAGCAGGGATAATCTGCACAATATTTAAAGTGCTAATGGTCCACCTGTTAAGTGCTTTAAAGATGGGATCTTGGTGGGGATTGGGACATCTTTCTGCCTGTATATGTGAAACTACCAACATGGCACAGCACACCACAGACATTTTCAAACCCTCCTGTGGCCTGAAAGTCCACATTGTTTGGAAACTGAGTTTTCAGTCCTTGTTAATAAAAGCTTAAGAGGGAAATGTGCTTGGAAAAAGCCTGAAACAAATCTCGATAACTGTAGCTGGGTATAATGTTAGAGGTCAATTTTTTGTTTGCTGAAAAAGTAATTTCAGGGCACAGGAAGATTTTCACAAATTTGTTTTGACTCCCTCAAATAGCTAATCTGGAAACAAGAGCAAATAAGAAAGATAATATCCCATTTTGGCATTTTAGAAATGAAGAGTCTCTTCAAAAGAAAACAGGGCTTTATGTTATCCAAATTGTATTTGTCTTGAGCTTAAGGATTCCCAGAGATGAAAAAGAACTTTATGCTTAATGGAAAACAAAACTTTTCAATTGAGCCTAAGAGAAATTCCCCTTTCCTGTTGTTTGCAGAAGGAATGATTAAGGGGGAGGAGAAATGCATACTCTGTATTGCTTTGGGTGAATACTAAGCATTTGTTTTACCCCCTTGCTTTGCCCAGGGAAGCACCAGAGCAGCTCTGCAGACACAGTTCACCTAAAGGATGTCCCACTGCAAGGAATCAAGGAGTTTTGGGGCATGAGGCTCTATTTTTTTTTCCCCCTACTTTATCCCTTCACAAACACGCTGAAAACAAGCTTTACAAATCAATCAGACACCAAGGACAAAACTGTTTGCCCAGACACACATGCTTCATTCTCAGGAACAAGGCCCCAGTGTCTGTGATTCTGGCTGGGTGCAGCTTGAACCTGGGGGGGATGTGGCAGAGAAATCACTCCCCATTTGTTAACAACTTACTTAACTGCACTGACAGGAGTGTGAGGACAGAGCTGGAAGCCTTGAGCCACTTGTTAGTCAAAGAAGACTCCAGAATGCCACAGTGTTATGAGCATCAGCAGAGGCAATGAGAGATTGGCAAGTCCTGGAGGCAGAGCAGAACCCGGGCAAGTCGCTCCTGGGGCGGTGACTCCTCAGACGTTTTCTGAAGAGGGAAATTACAAAGTGAGAAGATATATTTTTGTTCAAGCAAAATATTTCCTTCCTCCCCTCCTGTCTGGTCTTGTTCTGTAGCAAAATGAAATGTGGCACAAGGAGTTTACTTTTAACGAGGTCCTGCGATCAGTTATGGAAAATTGTGAGTAAAATCAACTTGCTTGTACTCACTTGCATTATCCCTTGTTATTTCTCTTTGCTACCAATCAAATTGTCAGGACTGCTACTACTGCTCCTCCAGTGCTACCCTAGAAACTGGTCTCTTGGATATTTGGGGATGCTTTCTGGATTCCCCTTCTTGAAAAAGTTCTCACGTTGGAGGCAGAGATGTGGGAAGGAACACAAAGGGCTCTGACTCTATTCAGCCATTATCCACCCTGATTAATATAACAGCTAATGACTCTCCAGACATGGTGATGTATGGGGCCCTGTCGGTGACAAAAAAATTGAACTTTTACTAATTAAGTAGAACATCTTCATAGGGTGAAAGGTTTTGCTAACGAAAGTAACTCACAAAGAATTATGTTGGCTGGAGACTGCTGTTGAGATCCAAGCGAGAAGGGAGGGAGGGAATGGTATAAAATATTCACTGCAGCTCCCAGCCAAGGATTTCATTCCCAGCTTGTCTCTACACAGAGGCCACTCACTGCCACATTTCCTGGGCTGCAGCCCACCTCTGTCTCAGAAGAATAAGGCTGACACTCTATGCATGCACCCCCTGATGAGTGGTGTTTAATGAAGCAGCCCTGGCCCAGCACCAGGAATGGGGGTTATTTGTGGCAATCACTGTGTGAGGACACACAGGATGGCACCAGGTGGTTCCAGGATGTGTTCTCTGCCTGTGGGTGCCGCTGATACCCTGCTCTGGGTGCACAACACAAGTCCCTGCCTGTGCAAGAGAACAACCTCAAATGTAGATAAGGATGAGTGAAAATGTGGCCTTCCTGACAGTGCCACAGAGAGGACTTAACATCTTAACTTTGACCCTCCAGGTCCTTTCCCAGCTCCATTCCCTTCTCTGGAAGTGTCTTTCTTGCAGTGAGGGGCCCAGAACTGGACACAGGACTTGAGGTGTGGCCTCACCAGTGCAGAGCACAGAGGCCAGGCGTGTGAAAAGTGGCTGAGGAAGCTGGGGGGGCTCAGCCTGGAGGAAAGGAGGTTCAGGGGGGACCTTCTGGCTCTGCAACCCCCTGACAGAATGGGGGAGTCAAGGGTGGGGGCTCGGGCTCTGCTCCCAGGGAATAGGGACAGGACAAGAGGAAGCAGCCACAAGCTGTGCCAGGGGAGGTTCAGGCTGGACATCAGGAGTAATTTCTTCTCTAAAAGGGCTGTCAGGCACTGGAAGGGGCTGCCCAGGGTGGCAGTGGAGTCCCCATCCCTGGAGATGTCCAAGAAAGCACTGGATGTGGCACTCTGTGCTCTGGTTTTTAGTTGACAAGGTGGTGATGGGTCAAAGGAGGGAAACTCTGCTGTGCTTTACAGAAAGGATTGGTGAATGGTCTAACAACAAGCTGTCTGGGTCTGTCCTCCCCAGCAAGCTCTGGAAATGAGCTCTTGGAATGAGTCAGTGGTGATTTCCACCTGGAGAAGATGTGCTACTCCAGCTTCGCCTCTTTTCTTTCCCTTCCCCTCCCTTTTCCAACCAACTTCCCACTTGCTGCAATGCTCGTTACTTTGTAATTCTATTGTCACCATTTCACTGACAGATTTGTGGTGTTTTAACCAAGAAACCCACATTAAAATATTGAAATACGTCATTAAATATTTATTTCCTTCAGCAACTTGTAAAGGCAGAAGGAAATTGGGGAGAAAAACTGTCAGAAAGGAGCATAATATTCACATTTTTTGAAGACACTGTTTATGGCCATGCTGCCTGAGGGACCTGCAAAGGCAGACTCACAGAGACCATGGTGTTTGCTTTTCCTCCTTGCACTCTGTCTCCCTCTCCAGTGGCCTTTTTCTATTCTAGGATTCAGCTTGCTGTGCTCAATTCTCCCCTTTGCACCTCCTGTGTAAATCAAGGTTAACTCCATTCCGGTCAGTGATGCAGCCAAAGACACAGATCCTCAGCTGGATGGAAATATGGGACTGACCCCCACCTGTGTGCCCCTGGACAGCTCTCCTGTGACAGTCCCTTCTCCTCTCCTGTGCACTGATGGAATCCAAGAGCAGCTCTGCTACAGGTTCTAAATAAAATGACATCAACTGTGTGACACCTGTGTCAAGTCCAAGGTCTGCACTGTTTGCACAGGCTGCTCATTCCCTTTCCATCTGCACACAAAGGAAACATGGAGATGGGGAAAGATGGCAAAAATTACCTTCACAGGTAGCAGGCAGGACTTCATCATGAGACAACACTTACTATCCCAGGGACCTCTGACAATGTCAAGAGCTGCCCCAGAGGCTGCTGTGCCCATAGCTGGGGGTGTCTTCAGAAATGTTCCCCTTGGCCTGCCTGTAAGGATTTTCCCATGTAATTCTTGGCCTGCCTGTAAGGATTTTTCCATGTAATTCTGATTTCTTATATCCATAATACCACCTTCTTCTTCCACAGACCTCCTACATGACAAGGCTGAGAACTGCAGGGAAATTGCTGCTCTTTGTCTCAAAGAGGTTTTTACAATGAGGGTGGGCACAGGCACAGGTTGCCCAGAGAAGCTGTGGCTGCCCCATCCCTGGAAGTGCCCAAGGCCAGGCTGGACAGGGCTTGGAGCAACCTGGGATAGAGGAAGGTGTCCCTGCCCATGGCAGGGGGTGGACTAGATGAGCTTTAAAGTCCCTTCCAACCCAAATATTTCTAGGATTCTGTAGTTCTAAGACCTGTGTGTGATGGCTCAGCTGCAGGAGACTCAAAAAGATCCTTTCAGAAGTGTGAAACTTTTCTGACCAGCCTTGGTAGCTGCAGCACTGCCAGAGCCAGGGGTGTGCTGCAGTCTGGAATGTGGGGAAAGCACTCCAGGAAACAGAATCCTACAGCAGAGATGGAGTTATTTGGATTTTCCACCCCATTACATCAAGTGCCCTTTTCCCTCTCCATCACTCCTTAAAACTGCTTATAATATGTAATTTGCCTTCAGAAAATTAATCATCATCTCCCTCATTCCATCATTTGTTTTTTACATTAAATTCCCACTCAGGTGTGACTCTATTTTTGGTGGCCAGAAATTAAATATTTCAGCCTCAAGCCTATAGACCTCAGTTTCAAAAGTCTTTCTTCCTTTCTCCTTTTCTTTCCTTTCTTTCCTTTCTTTCCCTTCTCTTTCCTTCTTTCTCTCTCTTTCTCCTCTTCTTTTTCTTTCTTTTCTCCCTTTCTTCTTTGGGACTTTTTTTCTGTGCTCAGCTTTTTTTTTCTTTTTTTCACAAAACAAATGAGCCCAGAAACTACAATACCAAGCTGGCACTCCCTAAGACACTTCATAATAATAATTAAATGAATTGTTTTGAGCTGCTCAGCACTTTGATGTGTTTCAGGTGCTTTTTTTCCCTTGTCTGTCTGGGAAATGGGGGAGACTCTGCCAGGTGCTGGCCCAGGTACAGGGGAATGGAAAAAGGAAGATTTCTTTGAGACACAAATAAGATCCACATTGTGAATGACTCAGCATCTCATGTCAAAATTTGGCCCATATCAAGAGGAACACAAAAGGCTGATCACAATGAGCAATAATCCAAAAATACACTGGCAAGAGGCTCGTAGTGTGGATTTCAGAGCAGGGCACGACAATTAGAGCTGTGCAAGACAGTCACAGGGACAAAAATAGATCCAATTCCAACTGGAAGGTGCCTTTGAAATCTGGGATTTGCATTTTTTTTTGTGTGCATGCTTTCAACTCAAAAATAGCACCTGGGTTAAAGAGAATAGGCAAAGTGTGAGGATAAAACTAAATGTTGTTTATTTTAACAATAATAAAAATCTGGAAGGAACCCAGGAGTATCACTTGTGCAAGATTTAACACAAAGGACTGTGCTTTGCTTTGTTTTCCTCTAACAAATCCATTTCTAATTCTCATCACTGTAAGAGAAATACTGCAGCTCTTTTCAGCAGTCAGAGAAAAGGCACCTTAGATTAAGAGGACGCCCTGTGATTCAGGAACCCATGTGCATGTTCTTGATCTTCCACTGACTTCTGGGGGGAATTAAATGGTCTCAGTTTTTTATAGGCAGTTAAGTGCCTACTGGGGATTCTCAGATGCACTTCAGAGCCTGACAGCCCTACACATAATTCTTTGCATGTTTTTCTCTCTCCCGCTGCACCACAGGTGATGGGAATGGCAGGATTTCCTCAACTGCCATGAAAAAGACTTAGAAATGCTTAGATGGTGCACAGAAGATGGAAAGACGTGTAACCACCAGCTTTGAAAGAGCTTGGTTTAAAAGATAAATGAAAAAAATTAAAAACTCCCCACTTTTCACCCATAACAATCCAGCCTTTTGACTTTGTCCCACTGGCAAAAGTGCAGGGAGGGGAAACAGGGGCTGCTTGGTACAGGGTCTCCACCTAAAGCAAGTCAAAGACCTTAATTGCAACTCTCATTGTTAATATTTCAGTCTGGATTTTAAAGATGCTTCCTGCAGCTCCTGTTTTGACTCTCTCAGCCCTATTCTGAGTGCTGAGCTCTTCTGAAGCCACGAGCCTTTGCTGTGCTGTGATAGCCCCATAGCTCCAGCACGTTAATCAGCTTTTCCTCTGCTTCCTCTCACTATGGGAGCAGGAAATTTCCTTTCCCCTGTTGAGAAGTGACCTGTTTGTGGGCAAAAGTCCCACCCTGGATGTTGGGAGTCCTTGCTTGGTTCTCTCTTCCAACCTTCCAGCACTTTGCAGACAGGTTCTGCCTCAGATAAAAGCACCTTCATGCTTCCCCTGGGTTTATTCTGTTACCTGCCTCTAACAGCATTTTCCAAGGTATTTTAGGTTGCTGATCTGCCCTCCTCCACACAGCTGGTGCCTGAAATTCAAACATTTTCCACATTTTGTGAAACAGCTCATTACCAAAGGGTGCTCCTAGGCTGACATTTCTCTTGTAACTTCTTCTCCCACTTTTGTCCCAAACTTTCAGATAAATGTTGATTCCTTTTCGGTGCTTTAACATCTCTCACTCCTGGGTTGTTTTCTGCATGGAGGGGTTGAAAAAGAAGAAAAACAGAAAAGGAACTTGTTTCTGTTGCTCTTGAGATCATCCCACTCAGCTATACCCTTTTCCAGGACTCTGTCAGCCCAGTGTTCTGTCCAGTCTTGGATACAATTAGGTACAAAACTCCTTAAAACAAATCCCAGGAGAGCAGCAAGGAAGAACACACAGGCAAATCTTAATGCTGACAACATCCATCAATTCATCAGCTTTCTGGTAAAACAGAGGAGAACTGGAACCCACATGTTCCCTCACCTTTCAGTAAAAAAGGAATGCCTGTTCTTTCCAGAGTTTGGATTTGATTCAGTCTGTGGGAGTGGGTGGGATGAATGGGTCTGAGTGGGATCAGATGAGCAGCTCTGCTCTCTCCCCACTCCTCTTTGGCTCCCTCATGCTCTGACAGTTATTTGGAGCAATGAAGTCATTCCAGGCTATTTTGGAAGGAGGAAGCTGGCACATTTCACAGCTGAAAGGAAGCTGTGGCTGGGGCCATCCTCAGTGGTGATGGATTTTTGCAGAGACACAAGGTCACTACCGAAAATTTGGCCCCATGTGCCAAGGTCAGCCCATGAAAACTCACTGTGATGAGCAGACCTGACCTGAGTTGTTATTTGGTGGGGCCATTCCCCCTTCTAAGATAACTGTTTTCAGGCCAATCAAATGATGCCAAGCTCAAAAGCTTGCCCAGCTGATTGCAGCACTGCCTGTCCTGGCAGCTCTACTGACACCCTCAGGGATGAGAGAGGAGAGAGAAAGGGTTCAACAGAGCCCATGGAGCACCACTGACCAGCCCAGAGCTGTTATTTGCCTTCACCTCCTTCCCATTTTCCTCCTCCCCATGTTCCTGGGGTTATGGAAAATACACAGAAACAAGGAGTTGACTGCCCTGATGTAGATGAAGGAGAGTATTCCCAAACTGCCTCCTGTGGGGATCTCTACATTTCATTGAACAAGATAATATCTCGCCCATTGCCTTAGAAGTGCTGGAGACAAAGAGTCCATCCCAGCCACAATGGCAAAGGCAGTCCAGGGAGCTGCTTTGGGAAGTGTTCCTCCTCCCAGGGATGCAGAAATCTCTTTGTGGAGCATCTCCAGTGACATCTTCCATCAGTAACCCATGATATGAGCAGTCACTGACCACCACACCACAGAAACCTCCTCTGCCTCTCAACAGAAACATTTATTTAACATCTTTTTTTTTTCTTCCTCTTTCTTGGGTGACAAATTGCATGAGACATCCAGAGGAAGGGTATGGTGGTTAGGGCTCAATTATGAGACAAGGGAAATGTCAGTGGCTATTTTTACCTCTGCCTCGGACAAAACACAAGCCTCAGAGTGGCCATTCACACTCAGTTTTCCCTTCAGCTGTGTTGGCAGCACTTTGGGAATCCTTGGGTAGAAAGGTGAATTGTCATCACTTTCTACCACTCAGCACTGGGAAATTGGTCCACTTGGACCTCAGGAAGTTTGGTTTTTCAATTTCTGTTTCTGTGTGACCCCTGAGGAGCTCTGAACATTAGGAAGCTCAGATGACCCAGGCTGACTTCTCTGTATAACATCATCTTTAATTTAATTGTCCATACTGAGAAACTCTGTCCCAAAGGATCTCTAATATTTCAATCACCAGATTCTCCCTAAGCCAAAGAGCAGTGGGAAGTATCTAAATCCTTGTATATTCCAGAATTGTGACAGGAATTATGGACCATTTTTTAAACTACTGAAAGATGACCATTTATATAGTAAAAGGTAGAACTGGAGTTAATCTGGGTTAACCTCAAATTGAATTATCCCAAAGATAAAGCTCCTTTTACCACAATTTTTCTCCCTCTTTCCTCCTCCCTTCCAAAAGGCACAAACCTGGCAGAATGACAGAAAGCCAGATCAAGGAGAAACAAGCCACCACTACCAAAACCCTCTGCTGCAAAAGCCAGCCCTGAAAGTTTGTTGCACTGTCAGCAAGAAAAGCAATATTGAGCTTTGAAAAATTAATATGATGCTCACTTGCTGTCTAGTTCCTCCTCTGCTTGTCAATAATTCTGTTCATTCCACGAATATTAAACCTGTTTGCCAGAGCCCTTAATGTGACAAGAAGCTGATGCCTGAAAGCACGATTACTTTCAACTACACATCATATTTAATTTATTACATAACCTGGTGTTATTGCTTTTATTGATGAACTGTACAGTGTAAAATGATTATTTGTTAAAGATTTCACTGTAGTAAAGGAAAAAAGAAAAAAAAGAAGAAGAAGAAGAAGAAGAGAAAAATCTTTACTGCTCTGAAAAAGCCTCTTGTAAATGTTTTTCTGAAAAGATTCAGGATTGGGAGTTACTGTTATTACCTGATTTTTGTCTGCACACATTCTTTGAACTGCAGCTCCATCACTTAATTCAATCCCTGTACTGACACAGGGACAAGCAGCGGAGGAGCAGAGTGAAGCCTCTTCCTGGTGGGATGATGGACATGGAAATCTTCCCTGCTCTGTGCCATTAAATCCAGGTGGTTTTTTTGGGCAGGACAATCTAAGTCCCACATCTGAGCTCAAGTTCCACCTCCTGCTCTGTGCCTCTGTAATGTGATAAGAGCTCACTGGTGTCTGTCACTGCGCCCAGGGACTGTCCTGGCCCAGCAAATGCTCCACGATGCTGCTCAGGGGCAACATGAAGGATGAGATTCCTGCCTTGAAGGAATATTTACCCTGATTTGAGAAGGTAGGAAACAGGGAGTTTGTTTTATGCATATGAGAAACAAAGGAGCAGATATATAGCGGAATTAGCGCTCACATTGCAACTTAATTCCAATAAAGAGACCATTTCTTTGGCTTCCAAGTTGTCCCCTGGAGTGGTCTGTGTTTCTCTGGATGCTAAAGGAAGCAGATATCGTAGGTGACTACTGTGAATGCTGATGGTTGAGTCACTGGATCACCCCCATTTGCTATTTTAGGCTTTCAGTTCAGAGGCATAAATGCCAATGTGAGAAACACAGTCTCATTTGGGCAAGTCAGTGCTGGGAGGCTGTGAGCCTTCTCAGACACTTCAGCACCTCAGGACAGGACACTGACTTGCAGCTCTGAGCAGTCACCTGGCCCTTTCACTGACCCTCTATGGATCTCGCCTTCCTAATTCTAGACCCAGAGACAGGGACTTAATATCCTGTATAAAAACTGCTCACATCAGGACACTGCATAGGAGCCAACACGTGCCCAGCACAGTGTCCCAGTAGAGTATTTTAGTCCTAACACCATCCTCTTCCAGAAATACATGGCTTCAATTTAAGTGGTGAGAGGGTGAAGTTCAGCTTATAAGAAAAATAGATAAAAAATCAAACCACAAAGGAAATGCATTACTCAGTCCCAAGTTTTAGAAATTAATTATCTGTCGATTCCTGAATCCATGGTATCAGCTGGAGTTTTATCTCTGTTTTCACTCAGGTTTCACACAGCATTTTGAACAGAAGAAATTTTGAAGTCTGCAAACCAAATAGAGATGTCCCTCCTGATTAAAAGGTGCACTGCATCTCCATAATGCACTGGGAGAAACTCAGTCTCAGAAGGGTTCTTGGGCTGGTTTGATATTGAAATAGATGTAATAAAGAATTCAACCTGCTGCTGAGAGACATTTCTCTTGCAAATTGGTTATAAACAGTACTACTGATGGCATTGATATGAGAGGCAAGAATGTAAAAAATAAGGAAGCCTAGTTTTGGATGTATTTCTGTCCATGGCTGATTCCAAATGCCAGTTGAAGATCTTATTGTTGGGGCTTTTCTGAAATAGCTTTTTCCCTGTTGAATTTTTATTTTCTGAAAGTCTTGGACCTCATGCTGCAACTTCCCCATTCATCAGAAACTTCTTAGAGTCTCTGATTCCATCCAGCTGTTTGAGTCCAAAAAACAGAAGTAAAAAACAGGATCACTTTCTTGGCAGGGTTTTGACCCAAGTTCTCTTTCCCTGGGGGGAAGGAAATTCCAAGGGTAAAAACCAGAAATACAAACCCCAGTGGTCTGCATTTCCCAGAAAGATTCAAATAATAGGAATTAAAACAGATTGGTATTTCATTGCCTTCCTGACCCCTGCCACTCTGCCTTCCAGATGCCAACAAGATTTTAACTGGGATTCTGGGAAACACAAGAGACCTGAAGCTTCTGATCAAATAAAAGGGATAAAACAAGAAAAAGAAAAGAATCAGTAAGGGGGAAACAAGCCAGAATAAAGCAGATAAGTGAAAAAAAGCAGTGAGGTACAGACCTGATAAGATTTCTAGGTGGCCCAGGGAATTTTTATTCATCCCCAAGATATTGGTGTTTATCTGAATAAGGATCTTCCTGCTCTGTCATATGAGCACAGTTTCTCTCCCTTCCCTTTCCCTGGCTCCATTCTTTGTTTCTCTTTTCCCTTTCATTGCTATTTAATAGTAATGTCTGCAAAAATGAGCTCTCCTGCTTTCCAGAGGGGGTACTGAGCCATGCAGGCCACTGCAGTGAACGGTTCCCCACGGGCTTTGCCAAGCAGGCTTTGGACTGGGATTAGTTTTTCCCCAAATCACTGCTCCTCCTGGCAGCCCAGCCAGTCCCTCCCACACTCCTACCTCTGCACAAAGCAGGGCTCTGCCTGGCACAGCCATTCCTGTTCTGAAGGACATGCAAGATGCCTCACTGATAGCTGCTTTCCTTCCCTTGCCTCCCCATCCCTGATTCCGACCATCCAAACCGAACTCTGGGGTAATTAAAACAAAAGCAGATACGGGAGGTACGGGGGGTTTTTTGGGGGGGTTGTTTTTAAAACTCTCCCTTATCTCTGAGGAATTTACAGGGGTTGATTTCTCAATTGCTTTTTTATTCCTTCTCTGACTTGCTCTGTGCTGGGGATGTGGCTCTGACCTCCAGCAGCAGAACCTTCGCTCTGTTCCCGGCACTGTCCCGGAGCGCTTTGCAGCTCATTGAAAACCCATTAATTCTGTCTGTGCCCTATCAGATTAAAACTTCTCTTCAAATAACATTTCAAATATCAGCTGCTTTGCCTTAATATCTTTTTTCCATAACATTTCTCCCAGCTCCACACACACAGTCTGCTCCCCTGGGTAATTCCCTTTTCTACACATATTGTTGATTCTTTAAGAACACACACTCTCTACTCCCTCCTTTTGCTGATGTTCTCCATTGCATCTTGCTCTCTCCTACCTCATCTCCTCTTTCTCTCGCCCTTATTCCATTCCTCTTACATAAGGAAAAGCAGCAGGTCTTTTCTACATTTCCCAGAGCCCCAAATTACAGCCCCAACAGAGAATTGCTGTTACCAGAGACTGCCCACTTGGTCAGACAGCAAAACTCAGCTGCTTGTTCACCAAAACAGCAGCCACTGAATTTGCTGGGGCCATACCCTGAAGACTCACCCCAGTGATTCCCCACCAACCAACCAACCAAGACATCCCTGTTTCCACTGGACTGAGTTCCAATCTCTTATGGCCAGACTTCAGCTCCAGGGAATGGGGAGGCTGTGAGGTCTTTCACACCCCACCAACCTCACTGACAGGCCTGAGCTATGACTCCACAGCCTCTGTCACAAGACTTTTGTGGGTGGTAGCTCGTTTTTGTTTCCATCAGTGAGCCCCAGAAGTTCTGGATGCAGCATGGAGACCATGACTCAGTACATCCTCCCCTTCCTCAGCCAACACCTTCCAGATTTGGCACAGCAAAGCTTGGATGTGGGTTCATCATCAGTGGGCATGGGTTGTGTAGGAGAAAGGCAAAAAGGGATGACAAACACTTGATGCCATTAGAAAAACTCTTCTGATGTCATTGAGGACCTTGCAGCTTCTGCCCAGAAGCAGAAATTATCCTGGGCCAGTGGAGTTTGTTGCAGTTTCTCCTTGCTGATAACACCAAATTATCAGCAAGGATGGGACATGGACATTTCAACCCAGCCTGAGGAGCTGGTTTGGGGGACCCAGCAGTGTCAAACACAGGGGACTCTAAAGCTGCTGCTGAAGATGCCACTCTCAGCTCGTCAAACTCAATCCTTGACCTCTGACACAGCAACAACCATAAACTTGGAGCCAGAAAACACACCAATCCTTTGGCATCATTCATGTGCTCAAGAGACTTTCACCCCACATGGACTTGGGTCTAACCCCCCACCCTGATTGCCAACTGATGTCTCTCCAAGTCAAACTACCACAGCTTCCAATCCCTGCTGATCCCACAGTATTTTAGGGTATGGTGCATCCAAGCATTAACACAGCCAATTATTTTTTCTCCTCGGTGACTAAAGCAAGGCAGTTTGATTGGGGCAGAATTGTCTAATGTGGTCTGAAATATTCAAGAGAGACAGACTCTGCATATATTTTGTTCAGTGCATTTGGGAAGAGGTTGCCCACAGAGAGAAGGAATGCTCCATATGGATTTAAACCTGTGCGAGGTGGAATGGACTCAGCTCAGTAGTTTGCAATACATTATTTATCAGAGGAGTTTATCTTCTATTTTTGCTTATGGTATTCCTCAGATCATTTTTTTTTCACAGTCCTTCATTATTCAAGCATAGTCAGTGATTTTACACATATATATGTATAGATGAAATCTTTAAAGATTTCTCAGAAGAGGTTTTAGTTGGTCTCAGTCTTTCAATTGCAATGGCTGAGTTGAATCATCTGTCCCTGGTCTTACTATTCACAATAGGAGGAAGTTGCAATAACCACTGAATAGCCATGCACATTAATTTTGAAATTCCTGTTCATCTGGAAAAATTCTGTGGTGTGAATGTTTATTGCCATTGTTGTTATTATTGTTTATTTTTTAATAGCAGGAGGAGCTCCATTGTCCCTGGTCTCCTGGTGGACACCGAGGGGTGCAAGACAAACTTCATTATATGTTTGGAGGATGCATTAATACCAACAGTACCATTATATTCTTTCTGTCTGGTATTTTTTCCTAAACTGAATACTTAATTCTTCTTCAAGGACCAGCTTTAGCATATGCAGGGCCCTGTGTGAAATCAACACAGCATTCTCAGAGAGGAAAATTATATGGATGGGAGTATCAGAGGCTGGAATTATGAAAACTATATATAAAATAAAAAATCTGGACCCATGCTGACTCTTTTGTACTTACAGCCATTTATCTAGACCTGGTCTAGTGACATGAACAAAGAACAAATTAGTTGGATTTGCACCACTGCAAATAATCTTAAAAGAATTTATTTTGCAGATTTCTAATCATTCCATCATCAGTACCTCAGTCCACAGCCAGACTGGGAAATCTGCTTTCACGGGGGTTTGAAATTTAAAACAGGTAGAAGGATCTTGCACACTAAAACTGCTCCCAAAGGCTGGGGATGGCCTAAAGCAAGGGGTTTTAGGGGGAAGGATAAGACCATTAAAGCTGCCTTTCCTTATCCTTCACCACTCAGAGAATCAGGACACAGGAAAATATTTCTCTCTGCTTCCCCCAAAGCTGAGTCCCCCAACTTCCACCATTTTTGGACTAAAATGCTGTCCCTGTTCCCAGAAATGGCAGAACTCAGAAATGTTAATCTCCTAATGATGTCTGCAGTTCTGAAAGGAAAAAATAAAGGGAGAAATACGCAGAAGGATTTGCTGTGATGTCCAAGAATAAAGCAGCTTCACACTGGAAATCAAACCCCCTTTAAATGAAAGCTGGGGTCCCCAAAATCCAAGGCACACTCATTAATTAGCCTCTTCTGCAAAACACAGGCAGCAAATGCTACCGTGAGGCAGCTCTTGGGTTTTATTTCCGTGTTTGTTTGTCTGTTTGTTTCTGAGCAGCCAAAGAAAACTTCTCCAGGGACCTGTTTGATTCCTCTCTGCAGTCTGGGCTGGAATATTGATCCTGGAGAAGCGATGTGTGTTTTGTGTCTGTGTGTTGGAGAAGAGCTGTGAGTTTTGTGCATGTGAGCATGCACAAGCCTGCAGGAATGCAGAAAAGGTGAGACAGGCTTGGAATCCACCCTACCAGCCCCATCCCCTCCCCACAGCACCTCTTCTCCTCCTCTCTCCAAGCCCATGCTGTGAGAAGCTCCTGTATTGCCATTGCTTCAAAACCCAGCTGTAATTTTCTGCCTAATGGAAGACGTATTGACAAAAAGTTGACATTAAGTGGAACTAATTACACTGTAACTGCTGAATAACTAAGAAATAACTACCCTGTAATTTATGGTGCAGCACGGGCTGCGTGTAGCAGCTTTCAGGGCCGCTGTATCTGCACTGAGCTCACTGATGTCTGTGCTGCAGAACCTCTCCCCTGCCAGGAGGAGCCAGTCGCTGGGAAGTTGCCAGCCCTGCAAACACACAGTGCCATGATCAGAGCACAAACCCCGCCAGGCTTCCCACAACCCACCACAGCCCTGCTCCAGAGCAACAGGATAAACGACTGCTAAGCTGCTCTGCCCAGAGCATTTGTTTTATTCCTGGTTTTCATTTAAAGCCCTAATTCCACCTGAGATGCTCTCTCTCCCTGCGAGATGTGTGCAGGACTCTGCCCATGGAGGATACCAAGGACTGAGATATATAAAAGTGCAGGTTTCTGCCTGTTGTAATTGTGGCACCAACCTCTTTCCTCTCCTCAAATAACTTGTTGATGAGGCATCAACCAGCGAGCTGGGAGCAGGGGAAGGCAAGATTCCTTGTTTTCACAAGGGGGATGGGGAATGCCAAAGGACAGGGGGAATCTCTTCCATACATCACTGTCACGCAGCAATATCAACATCCAATTCAGAAGGTACATTTGAACGTGCCCTGTTCCATCTGATCAAACTCTGGATTTCTTAGGGCTTATCGTTAAAGTTGATGAGAAAACAGGCATTCAGTCTCCAGAGAAATCCAGCAACTAAACATTTGTTTGTGTCTCAGATAGGAGCAAATCAGAAAATACGGGTTTGAAGTATTTCTCTTCAGAAGTTATGCCACCACCTACTGAAATGCTTCATTTTGGTGTTATTGGAATGCAGTTTAGTAGTGCAGTACTGGATGGTATATAGATATGTAACAGAATAAAATTAAGAATCTAATATAGAAGTGAAAACAAGTGGGAAATGAAGCAGGAAACACTTGAAATAATAAAAAATTTAAAATCCATTTTGATTTCAAATTGATTCAATATTTTGCCTTTGAAATGTCATTGGAATTAGAGTACTCCAATGAAGCATTCACATTTTTACCTATTACCTAAAGAACAGCCTTTTCCCAGAGGGAAAATGTTCCATAGACCAATTTACAACCAAATGCAAACCACAAATTTTTTAGCCTGGAAACTCTTCAGAGGAGAAGTGAGAACTTTGTGGTTTGGTGATGCAGCTCCCGAGCACAGCAGGGCAGATCTCCAGGCACCCCCTCCTCAGAAAGCACAAATAATAGAGCTGTTGGTCTGGAGTTTTGCTGATGAGCCCCAGAGGAAGTTATATTGCACATAAGAAAACCAGAGAATTTGGAGGTAATGAGAGAAGGGAGAGGGAAAAATCAGTCTGTGTTGGAGACAGGAAGACAGACAGAGAAAAGAGAGAGTGAGATTGCAAAGATAGACAGGTGGGGAGGAAGAGAGAGAGGTGCAATTCAGCACCTGCTCCTGCCTGATTCGTTCCACCTCCATTATCATGCACCAGAACAACTCATTCTTTTTTTTTTTTTTTTCCCCCAGAAAGTGTAATAATGTTCCACAGGTGAAGGAGTTATCTCAGCTTTTCTCTTTTCCAGCAAAGCTAACACTCGGTACATGAAATAAAGGTTATCTTGAAAAATAGACGCTGCAAGTTGCATACAAAGGAGCCCTTTCCTGTGACAGGGAGTCTTTTCTGAAGGGGTCTGTTTGGTTTTGTGCTCAGGAGAAAAAGGGGAAGAAAATGGAATTGACTCTTAGTCCCCCTGCCAGGTTTCCAAATTGACTGTTGAACAGGACCTGGGAGATGCTCTCCCATGACACGAGGAGCAGGATACTCCTCGGGAGATAGCAAGGATGGGGATGGAGAGGAAGGAAATGCTGCTGGCCACACCAGGGATTAGGACAAAATTCACCTTTTACACCTCTCCCAAATCCATGAGGTCAGGGATGCTCTGAGGGGCAAAGCCTGTGTGTGTGTGGAATCCCAGGTGCACAAGAAGGGGAAGGAAAAGGCAAATTTCCTGGGGTTTGTGTGTCAGGATGGCTAAAGAACGAGACAGAGCTGCCCACACCGAGGGGAGCAGAGCACGGGTGCTGGTGCTCCTGCCTGTGTTATCTCTGCTGTGCTCTCAGCATCCCTGTGCTGCTCCCTGCTCATGGATCCAGCCTGGCAGGGCCAGGGCTGTGCTGGTGGGAGTCTGTTCCCTGCCACTGCTGACACAACAACATAAAGTGTGTTTTGATACATTCCCTGTGCTGCCGAATCTGGGCATTTCTTAAAACCAACACTAAAATCATCTCCAAAGAGAAGCAGCCCATTTAAATGACTAAATAAAAGGTTTGGCTGTGGTTTGTAATGAAAGACTGGCGTGAACCAATACACTGCCTCGTGCCCTGAAGCTCATTAAGTAACAGAAAGGGATCCACAGAACAGGGCTCTGCAACAGCTCCTTTCAAGTGTCACTGTGCTGCTGAGGAGGAACAAGGACAGCTCCTGGGCAGCACCACCAGGGATCTCATGTGTATTTAGTGTTCAGCTGGAACAGGTCTGGGTGTGTTCACACTTAATTTCCTTGCAACAGCCGCCTGTCACTTTAATGTTCTTGGAAAATTACAAAAAAAAACCCCTCCAAAAGCCCTTACAGAAGGGATGTATTTATTTTACTAGCAGTTCCTGTCACTGTGATCAGCCCTTGGGTGAAATGTGGATTTTTATTCTCGTTGAATTTTGTTTTCCTTTTAAATAATTGACAATAATTTTGCAAAGCTCCAGAATTTGCCTTTCCTTACATCAAATTGCTGGAAGTCCCTGAGTAGCTCTAATGCCTCCTGAAACCCTGGAAGCGTTGACATAACTCAGAGTGATATCACACACCTTGGGCTCAGTCATGCAGCTCAGTCAGTCAAATATTCCCATGTTTTGAAGGCACTGGACGCCAGTGTGGATGTTGGTGACATGCTGCCATTTCAGGATTAGAAAATGAGGCTCTCTCAGAATCCCTCCCTCCCTTCAGAGGATCCCTTCCCATTGTCTGCAGTGAGCAGCGGTTCAAAGACTGTCAGAGCACATAAACATGACACAGTAACTGAGAACATCAAAGAGCATTATGTTTTCCATACATAAAGAGTGACAAGCTGCCTAACACTTTATATTAAAAATTCAGACAAAAAACAATTCAAGGAAAATCAAAGTCTCCAAGAGAGAGTCAGACACCACACTCTTCTGTTACACGCTCTTATCTTTTTTGCCTGGCAAAGTGTCCTTTAAACTCTGCTCCTAAAATATATATATAGAACCTTATTTTCAGCAGTTATGTTGTTGCTGCTTATAGAGGAAAGGAAAGGTGTAGATAAATGTTGTGGTGTAATATCAGCAGAGTCAGCTCCTGGAATGGAAACCTCTGCCATTCCAGAAGGTAAAGCTGGAAGGAATCCTTGGAGAGAGCGAAGTCCATCACCACAATCACCACCCATGATTAAATCTCTTAAAGCTGGATTTAAGGACTCAGTTCAGTTCATGGTGGTCCAGGCACCATGGAGAAAAGAAACGAAAGGTGTAAGGACAGAAGATATGACATCCTCTATTTGGCAAAATAACAGAATAAATGACATATAAAAGCGATGGGAAGTAAAAAATCAGATCTCTTGGTGGAAGGTAGATGCTGTTGAAGAGCAGAGGTGGAATAGAGCTATTTATGTGCCATGGAAGGCCTTGGCATGAGCTGGGCACCCTCTGAAAAATGATGGAAACATTAAAGGAAACATTTAGTTTCAAAGACCCGAAAATCATGGTGAATTGGGATTGAATTTAGTGAGGAGGTTTGGGCCAAAAAAGGGGAACAGAAAGAATTTGGAAAATCTTTAAACATTTCAAAACTTTGTTAAAAGATTTATAAGTGTTGTACAAGTGAGCTTTCCTTTGTTTCACATCAGCATTTTCATTTTAAAAATCAGCTTAAAGCAAAATTAGGTGAAGAGGTTAAATAACTCTGAGAAAAGACATTCAGTTCTTAAGCAAATGTAGTGCTCCAGATTAAACACAGGGTTGCACTTGTCTTTAAATTCCTTCCTTTCCTTTCATTCTCCTTTCAAATATATTTTCAAACTCTAAATTATTTGAAGTGGATTTTGCCTTTTGACACTTTTTTTTTAGCTTCTTTTGCAAATATGTATTAAAAAAAATGTTCTTAACATAGCTCTTATCACTGCTAACCACCAGAAAATTATATAATACCAGCTGTTGTTTGTACAATTCTTAAAAGGGCTTCAATAACACACTGTTAACAAAATGGCCAAAGGGACTGGATAAGACTCAGGGACAAACTCCTGTGTGAGATTCCACTGGAGCATTGAAAGTGGTTCACCACACACCTCAGTGCTCTACCTTCTCTGCACATCCTGCTTCCCAACCTCTGCAATTCCAACACATTTCAACACCTGCTGCCTCTTTAGGAAAGCAGTGAAGCCCCAGGTAGGATTTCTGTGCACAAAATGACCACCTGGTGATGGCCTCGAGCTCCTTCCTTGTGCAGCTTGTTCTCCTGCCTCCGAACCCAGAGATTATTGGGTTTGCTCCATCCTTCCTGCCCTCTAGGCTGTGCCTAGAAAATCAAGGCCTTTGGGGACCAGCAAGGGAGCCACTGAAGCTTGTGCACAGAACATCCCCAGCTGATCCAAACCAGAGCCAACTGAACTGTGATTTGACTTGATTTGATTCCCCCCTTTTTTTTTTTTGTTCTTCTGTGGGTGGTGTTCTTCTATCTGCTCCTATTTACAAGCCAGGGGTTATTTGAAGTGGGTCATTTATTTATTTATGCACTTCTATTATCACAAGAACCAAACTGCAACCTTCAAGAAAGCGTGTTTGTGAAGGGCGGTGGCGGGGGGAGCCAACAAATTGGAGTCAGGGAAAGGGGGCTACATCTTTATCAAAAGACAACATCAAATTAATTTCTCTCTGGTCTCAGGAACTCATGTAAAATTTATAGGCTGTTTGTTAATTTTCCTGTAGCGCCAGCAGCTCTGGTGTTTGTGATTCAGGGGAAGGGATGGGAAGAGGGAGGAGGGGAAGGGGGAGGCAGAGGAGGTTCACAGTGGCCTTGGCCAGGCTGACACGTGGAAGGACCTTGCTCACGTGCCAAACCTCACGTGGGATGTGAGTGGGAAGGCAGCAGGATGGATGGATTTGGATGGGGGCCCACTCACTCCTCTCCCTCCACAGCCAGGCTGCTTAAAATTCCAGTGGTGTCCCCAGCTCTCCCTACAAGGCTGCCCTTTCAACACCAACACAATGACTTCTCTTACATAACCCAACAGGCAATTTAGCAGGTTCACAACTCAAAATAGAAGGAGAATTACTTTTGTGTGAACACACCTTATTTGTGCTTGCCCCCACCTTCCTCTACCATCTTCTTTATTTTCTGTTGGGTTCTGGAGCACATCTATGGAAGTGTCTGAGGCATTTGTCCCTTTTCCATCCTCTCAGCAGGACAAGGGGCCACAGTCTAAGGCAGCTGGAAAAAAACAGGGAGGTATCCCCTGTGTCTTGACTGAGGTGAGAAGGCACACTCCCCACCAATGCTTTACAAAGGCAGGGTCATTTTTGTTTTGTCTGAAAAGTCTCCACTGGAATTAGGGATTTGCAGCTTTCAGGAGCTTTTCTGGCTTTGACAAACCCCACATTTCTGCTGGAGCCATGAGGTGCCACAGGGAGCAGCAGAACTGGGGGGAATCATCTGATATCTGTATCCTTCCTGTGTCTCACAGCCCGGCAGAAAAGCTTTGAGAAGCGCTGAGAGATTTGAAAAGGTCCCACTATGATTGTGTATGTCTGGTAACTTAGCAAAGGTCAATATTTCCCAGCAATGTTTACAAGCTGAAGCCTCACACCACATTAGCAGCAAAAATAAACAAACAGCACTGTGGGAAAATGAATTTCACTTTCATCCCAAACTTTCACAGAAACCTGAAGCATCTGGGTCTTCATTTTAAAGACGTCACCTGGCAATACTGCAAAAATACCCAGCTGGATGAGAATGCATCTCTTTAAAACAGGCCTCTAGCTTTGATTTAAAGGCTTCAGCAGCCCAACACTTGTTAGCTGTTCCCACAATTTAAGAGCCCTGATAAGCAAGTATATGACTTGCTTTTTCTTTTCCTTTCTCCCTCCCCTTTTCACTTGCACAGTGTGTAACTTCAGCCACCAGCCCAGGATGCTCACCCCGAGATGGATGTTCCCAGTCTCATATTCTGATCCCCAGTTTACCATTTTTTTTCCCCAGCTAGAAAACAGGTGAGCAAAACCCATCCTACAGATGTGCTGGAAATGATCAAGCCAACAGAAGATCGAGGTTAATTAGATTAAGATAGAGAAGGATATTCTGGAATATTCTAGAGAATATAAACAATATTCTTAACATAAAGAATATTAAGAAATTGCTCCCTGCTAGACAAGAGATTTTACACCAACTTCTAATAAACTACCTCATTAGACAGAAGGAAGAACCCTCCCTGTGTGGGACGTAGCTCGTGCCTCCCTCCCCTATTCCTGCCAGGAGAGGAGTGTAGTCATCCTCACAGCAGCCCAGGGAGGGGAGGAAGAGCATTCCTGCCAGCCAGGGGTGATTTCTCTCCTCCACAGCTATGGAGAGGAACGCTGTGCTTCATAAACACACTTCAAAGATGCCACACTATTAAAAATACATGGACATCATGTGGATCTAAGCTAAATACATATGGCCTTTGATTGCTTGGCATTTCCAATTCATACAGGAACATTACTGCCATGCATTATTGATGCTCAGAAGCATTTCACTGTCTCAGACTCAGGACACCTCTTCTCCTTTCCTCACATGCAGCACCCTTTGCTCAGAGATTGAACAGCCTAATTAAGCCGTGATTAACTGTACACACCATCCTGACTGTCACTGATTTAGCTCTGGGAGCGCCACCGCTGTGAGCTGAGCCCTTCGCTGTCGGAGAGGGGTCCTGCTGGCAGGGAAGTGCCCCCTCCGGGTGTCCCAGCTGTTCTCCAGGCGTGCCAGAGCACATCTGGCCAGCTGCGCTTGGCTGGCGGGGGCCGCGGCACAGCCGGAGCCGCGCACCACATCGATCGGTCCAGATGATGCTCGGCAGGGGGGAGGAAGGATGAGGCACTCAGCAAAATGGGAAGTGAGGGACGGGGAGGCGTTTGTTCAGCTTCAAAGGGCTTGAGGCTGCTGGCTCAGCCTGGGAGGGGAGCAGTGGGAAAAACCCTCCCTGGCTCAGCCCCGTGCTGGGGGCTGGCGCTCGCACCTCTGTGAGTGTCGTGGCTCACAGCCCTGCGGGGGCATCCCCCTCGCTGGGCTCTGCAGCTCGGCCGGGCTCTCCCACACCAGAAACCGTGAGTCTTCCTGGGCAAACTCACATCCCTCCTCTCTATTCCACTTTGGGAAGTTCGGGCATCTTCTCTGTTCTCTCCCTGGACACCGTGTCCACTCATTGCTTCGCTCCTTCCTGGCCAAAAGCGCAGTTGGACCCTCTATGTTCACATCCCCTGCACTCTGGACACGTCACACTGTCCATGTTCTGTCACCACGTGCATCCCGGGCTGCTTTGGGGAAACTCTACACAGAAATTCTGGTGTCTCTCTGGCTGTCATTTCACTCTGATCAACCTCCCTCCCCCTTTTATTCTTTTAAAAAAAGGAATTATCCAGAAGCAAGAATTTGGGAGGAGGAGAAGAAGATTTGGAAATAAAAAAGCAGAATCATTACAGCTGAGAAACAGCTCTTGAAACTTATTAGCTCATGACTCATCTCTCTGAAAGGAGCTAATACCTTAATTTCATATTTCTCTGCTCAAATGGAGACCAAAGCATAAACTGAAATGAAACTTTACACTAATGGCTTCTTAATTACACCCATCTAAAAGCAATTACCTGAGGTTTAACAGATACAAAGTTAGGGTTGACTCGGTCAGTAGAAGGGAATTGTGCAGTGAGGTTGCCTGGGAAGAGCTGGGCTGTGGGAAGGTGGAGCAGGAAGGTACCAGGGTCAGGCTGCCTCTGCTCCCTCCTGCACCCAGATGTGCAGCCCAGCCGTGCTCCTGTGCCCTATCCCTGTGACAGTGTGTGGAGCACCAGCCAAGTATCCAAAGCCAGGGATATTCCTCAGGAATCCACTTGCTTCTGCAGCATTGGGATAGAAATTCACATCATAAAACTCCAGCATGGAGGACTTGGCAAAGGTAGAACCAATAATGTTTCCCTCTAGGAGACCAGACCTCCTGCATCCCAACTCCTGCCTGATAAACTTCCTTGTTCTGCAGTTCACACCTAGGGGAGAAGAATCATTCCTACCAGTCCCAGGATGCATTTTAAGAATTTCTTAATACTTATTGAAGGTTTTGCAATTATCCACACCAAGCTGCCACAGGAGATCAAGGTGGTGTCACTGCTGTTATTACCAGGACTATTATTACTACTACTGTGGGTAGATTTCAGCTGTGTTTTGCTCACAGTTTAATGGTTTGGCATTAATAAAGGGATTCCAGAAAGCCACTGGAATCCAGGCCACTGCAGATGTGTAGGTTTCCTGTATAATATGTGGGAGGAATTAACTTCCAGGAATGGGATTGAGAACGGGCAGTACCTGGTGCTGAGAGCTGTGTGAGCTGGGAAGCAATAGCTGTGGTGGAGGTGGATTTTAATCCCAACTCTCTCTAGAGTTTTAGTCTGAGCTGCCAGGAAACAGCTCCTTCCCTTCACAGCCCAGAAACCCCAAATAGATTTAGGTACCTTCTTTCCCTGAATCCAAATCCCAGGGAGGAGTCATTCAATTCAGAGCACTGGAAGTGCAGTGCTGGGTGGTTTATCCCACCTCAAGGGTGGGTATGTATTTTCTTTAGTGAGCATTTAATATCAAAAATAAAAATAACCTTTGCAGCAGAAACTGAAAGCTGCACTTCCTTCCCACAGGTTCTCTGGTCACCATGGACATATAACCTGTGTCCTTGTTCATTTATTTTCATGCTGGTACTGAACATAAACCACAGTGAGACCTGCCAAAATGAGTGCTATGGGACACCCAATCCAGCCAGGCTTGGGGGCTGGACACCTCCTTCTTCTTTTGAAGGAGAAAATGAAATTTTCTCTTTGGTGTTACACCCTGGAAGGACCATATCTTAGGAAGGGAAGGAGTATTATTTAACTTCATTTATTTAACTTCAGTAATAACTAAACCCAGCCTTCTGTATATTGAGAAGATGGTGCAATTATTGAACTACTGGCTAAAAAGGTGGAGGGGTGAAGCTGTTTCATGTCTCAGACACAAATTTAGTTGGAGCACATGATGTATTTGGAAAGGGCTGATGGCTGAGGCCTCAGGAATCCCTGAAGAGATCTGTCCCCTTTGGCACCACCAGTGCCAGGTCCCTGGCAAGAGCCAGCCCTGCTGAGGATGGAGAACTCAGCACATGTGATGTGTGACCATCAGCAGGAGGGAGGTTTTGAAGCTCACCATTTTCACCTTGGATAGCAGCTCCTAAACTCTCTCCTGCTCCCATCACCAGCCACGTGGAGGAATGACCCTAAAGATCTCACGTAACATAAAATGTGCACGAGAAAGGGAGGGTTCTGTGGCAGTTTTGCAGCTCACACAGCCAGCAATGACAGCCACAGACCAATCTCTCCAGACTCAAAAAGATCTTGCACCAGCTGGTGGCTTTGTGAGGGAAAAACAAATTTTGGGAGGAATAACCACTGCTTAACGCTTGAAGGCATGAAGACCTCCCCAAGCCTGCCCAGCCCCACCTCATTTTGTGGGGCCTTGCACCGTGACACACCACTGAAGGAGATAACACAATTATGGGATAATTAGAGTCATCAGAAAGCGTTCTGCAATGGCAGGCTTTTAATTGACTTCCCCATTAACAGATAATGATCAGGCTCTGGCTCCTGCCAGGACGACCCCCCACTTCTCTCCCCTCCAGGGACAAGTGGTTGACCTGAAAGGGAAACAGCACAGCTGTCCTGAGTTCATTCATGGCTAACACATCCTTCCACTTCGGTCAGGGAGGCAACAAACTGAGACTAATAGAGGGGAAAAAGGAGGTTTCTCTTTGCCTGTCCAGGGCAGGCTCTGATTCAGCAGTCAGACGAGGCTGCATTCCCCGCTGCCCCAGATGCAGTTGCACATCCCGATCCTTCTCCTGTCAGCTCAAAGCTCTCCCCAGCGCTAGCCCAGGATTCTGCCCACTTTCCTCTCCTCTAGTCTGTTTAGTAAAGAAGTTTGGAGAACACAAATTCAATTTCACAGCTTCTTTCAGGGTGCCAAACACCTGGTGTTTCTTCGAAAGCCGAACATTTCCATCTTATTTCGCAAGACGCGACTGGGCTCAAAGCTCTTGTTCTGCAGGAAAAGGGTTGAATTCGCTTTCTGAGCTTGTTTCTCTGCAGTTAGGTATGATTTGCTGGCCTCACAAAGACTATTGGATACCCTGCTGTTGGACAGTGGAAACAACACACAGTGTGATGCCTTGGTGTAACAGGATCTTCTCGTGAGAAACATTTAACCCACATGCTGAGCTCTCATTTGGGTACTGAGCACTCAGGAAAAAGGCAGAAGCTACTGTGTCCAAGCATAAATCTTGGTGAGGGTTTTAAATGTCCTTGTGATCCATCAAATAAATAAGTTTTTCCAGCAGCAGTGGGAAGAAAGCCAAGTTTCCTATTTCTTCCCGTAGCCTGATAACCTGGATTCTCCACAAGTCACTCAGAAAGACCCCAATTCCTCTTGACTTCAAAGCACTGATGGGGCAGGAGGCAGCAGGTTCATTAACTAAACGTCAGCCAGACAGAGCTGGGAACTGCTCAACTCCTGCACAGGTCAAGAGCAGCACTAGTTTGAGGCTCTTTTTGCTGCCAGCTTCACAAATTTACTTGGAGTTTTATAACTCTTTCCTTTCCTACTGCACAAAACGTGCTTGAAACTGCCTGATTTATGTAAAAATTGTTTGGGAAGGACTGACAGACGAAGAGACAGAGAACAAGACTGTGGAAACTTGGTTTCCTTAGGAACCAATTTAAAAATAAACTTTCTGCTAGGGATGTGATGCCATCCTCAAGAGCCCAGGGCTTTCTACATCTGTAATTTTTCTTTGCTCTGGGGAAGGTATGTTGTCCTCACTGAGATATTTTAAAACCAGTAACAGTCTGAAGGACAGGATTTACTGAAATGCAACAGTTGAGATGTTCTTGGATTGGATAAACTGATAAAAATCAGTGCTGAACTCTGCAGAGCCTGATTTATAACAATTGGAGACTTGGGCTTCTATGTTTCTCAAAAAGAGCAAGCAGCAAACCAATGTCTTCTGGTGCATCGATTCCCCTTGGTTGCAGAGCATTAACTGGTAAATGCAACTCAATTCAGATGGCTGTAAATGCAAATTTGAAACTCAAGCTAACAGGGGTTGTGGGAAGATGCTGGTTATTGTGGATTCCTGAAGTGAGTCCCGAAGTCCTCAGGAATAGGCAGGAGGGGGATGGTTCCAGGAGTGCAGCCAGCTCTCCAGACTAGCAGCAACTGGGAGCTCCAGACATGCTCAGGTTGCACAATTAATCTAACTGGAAATGGGGTATATTGATGCCATGCTGACCACAGGACATTCCAGGAACACAAAAACACAGTGTTGGCAAAGAATCTTCAAGGTCTCTCATGAAAACCAACACTGAGAAGTCTACATGTTTCTACTCTGTTCACTGTTGGGGTCTTTTTTCTTGCTGAGGGCTCAGTTACAACCCATCCAATACATCCAGAGGGCCTGGGGTGCACCTTGACAGCCTTGTACAAGCAACTGGTGGTGGCAAGTGAAAGAACACAAAGAACTATGAGGATCTGGTTTTTAATTCCTTTTTCCAGGCAGGTAGATACAGATGGAAATCATCCCAAACTGTGTCCCTCCTGAATGCAGGTCAGCAGACAGAGTATGTGACCAGTAAAAGCAAAAAGGCCCAGTTAGGCAATAAAGAAAAAGGGAAGCAGTGACCAAAGTGTGTTTCTCTGGCACATTATTTTCCTGTCTAGACTGGTTGTCAGATGTTGTTTTGTTGTTCTGTATGCCCAGAGGCCAGACCAAAGCTGGGATCCCCACGTACAGGCAGCTTTGTTTAATGAGAGACAATGCTTGCCCCTAGGGATCTGTAATCAGAACAGGCAGGACAAACAAATGAAATAAAGTCTCTGCCTTCATCCTGTGTGTACCAATAGAAAAAGGACCCCAGAGAGATTAAGTGCCTTGCCTGAGGCCACCCAGCAAACCTGTGGCAATGCCAAGGCAAAAACAAACACACACATCCTCTGAATCCTAAAACAGCCTCTGAGACAAACCTGGGTGTACAGCTCCCTATTTCCACAAGAATCCAGGGAGATTCCATTTAAAGCACTGCTGCTGCTGCTCTCCTACAGCTGCATTTCTTCCTGGAAAAATCCAGCACATCAGCTCCTGTTTCCTTACAGAACCTACAGATGCTTTATTGCCTCCCTGGAGTGGGCAAGAGCTCCTTCCCTGAAGGCACTGGGAGGAGCCGGTGGAGAGGGGTGGGGGAAGGAAGAGTCACCAGCCTTTCTGACGCTGGAATGTAAATAGTGTTTTGCAAAAGAGCCATTTATCAGTGAAATTATAGAATCTGTTTGAAGATCCCCCTGGAGGACGCACTGAAAAGATGGCTTGTATGGAACTTAACGAGAGGTTTCCTGCAACACGCCCGGGCTCCGTGTAGGCAGGAGCACTTTGCTGGGAATTAAATCCGCGTTGGAAATGTTAATAAATGCAGACACATGTTCCTGTTTGTAGGACGCGCTGTGCCTCCTTTATTTATTTCCCTCATTTTATTCTCGTGGATGTAGCTCCAGTGCCAGCCCCTTTGCCTGACACCTCCCTGGGGAAGAAGTTGCTGTCTCTCCCCTTTCCATCCCCCTGCAGCCCTTGGAGCCTGTTGTGCTGCTGTGGAGCCTCCAGCCAGGAGCACAAAGGGAACTGCAGGGGATGACTTCGTTTCTGGGCAGATATCAGCTTTCATCCAGGACCAAATCAAAGACTAAGGAGCTTAGACTTAAGAATAGATGAGGCAAAACTTTCCCACTAATCAAGGCTATGGAAAGGAGTCACCCATCTGCTCTGCTGGCAGAGGGATGGAAGGGAACCAGGGTTTCCAAACAGAGATATCCACCTGGATTGACTTTGCCTGTCTCATGGCTGAAGGCCCAGGTACATCCCATATGGAACAGCTGATCAGATGTTTCTGCTGTCTGGAGCAAGCACAGGATGATCTCCAGCACAGCAACAACTGAAAAAATAAAGTCAATTTTCTTCCTCACTGGAAGAAAACCTAAAGAGTCCTCAGCTTTCCACAGCCCTCATCTTTGCTGGGACTCAGACCAGCACCTTGGCCCGTTTGTGCCTGCAGATAAACCCTCTGAACAGCCTGGAAGATGAAGCCAGGACTAGAAGGTGGCCTGTCCCTCACATCTCTTTCTCAAAGATGAGCACATCTTAGTGAATTCTTTCCAATATTATCGACTTAATTCTTCCTTTTTCTTTTCAGGCAGCTCCACTAGGAAAGAGTTTGGCCTGGTTTCTAGAGCATAGTATGTGCTCTGCAGACCTCTGCTGAGGTGCTCAGCTTCCTTGAAAAGGCAGATATTCCTGTTTTAAGATCCCAAATCAAGCATTCATAGGAATCCCTTCATACTGTAGGCAAATTCAAGTCCAACAGAATCAAACATGCACTTAAGAGAAATAGAACTAAGAATCTATAAAAATTATCCCTCCATTTCTGCACAGCAGCCTGCCAGGTGTCCTTTGCCCCTCCCCACACAGCAAAAGGCTGCAGAACCTCAAGTACCTGTCTCTTCCACCTGTCCCTTCCTCTACAGCTGCAGTTGGATAATCTTCCTCCACACAGATTGTTCATTTGATCAGCCCCCTCCCCATCAATTCCATATAATTTCCCTTGTCTACATGGGTAACATTTTTTTCTCCCTCTCCTCCCACCTATCACAGCCCCAGTCGTTCAGCATCTCCTTTCCCACAGCCAAACTTTGAAGGGTGTCTCTGAGCAATCCCCCTCACATCCCTCCTGTGAGCAGTGTAATTGCTCTCAGGCTCTCTCAGGCTTCAATTTGAAGTAGATTTCTCCCCCTCCTCCTGTTTTTCTGCTTCTCTTTGCTGGTCCTATTTATTATAGGAGAAGGAAGAGATGAATTAACCAGACCCCTGTGTCTGTCTGAGGGCAGCTGAGCCCGACTCATGGGCCCAGTAAAATCCAAGAAAGCCAATGATTGAAACTCAGCCTTGGATCTAATCTTTTTTTCAGTTCATATTATTCTCCCTTCCTCTAATTTAATTTACAATATAATTTCATATTCCTCCTCTAAAGCAGGAGAACTTCTCTCTTTATATGTACATATATTTTTTTACCCTGCCAAGTTGGATTTGTGTCTGATTTTATTTTATTTTGTTAAACAAGGAGGCTGAAGTCACTTTATTTCCTCAAATAGAGCAGGAGGATAAATCATTGCCGCAGATGTGCTGAGGCATCTTTCCAAACCGTGGCTCTTAAGTGGGAATGGAAAAAAGTACTTTAACCAGGCATTTTGCACCTGAGTGAGGGATTGCCCTTCAAATATTTGGTGTATTATAACCATTGGAGTATATTATACCACATTAACAAGTATTGATTTTACTGCTCCTTCTGGAGCTGGAAGAAATATTTACAGGTGTATGAAACTGCTGAAGAGGTCAGAGACCTTTTTTACTTTATTAACTAGTTCTTTCTAATGAGATTCTGGTTCACAGCTGGGAATTGGACTCCACACAGTACAAACAAGCAGCAGTAACAGCGGCCACAAACCAGAGCAAGCAGATGTTGAACAAGGGGTCCTGTGGCCCTTCCCAAATGGGTTTTCCTCACACTTTCCAGTGTTTTCACAGCCTAAGTTTTGCAAGGAAAAGAGCTGTGAACTGAGTTGGTGTGGTGTGGATCAATAGTGGCAGGATTGAGCCACCCCTCCTCTTCAACACAGTATCAGACAAACCTCCCACTAAATGAAAAATCCACTTTCATTGCATACCACATTCTGTCTTTGCCTAAAGCTCTGCAATATCTGTTTACTGTTCAAAATTAAGTTTAATTCCCAGCAAAAAGAAAGAAATTAAAATAAGACTGTTTTGAAAAACAACAGAGGAGAATCATGACTCTTTCAAAGCAATCCAGTGCTTTAACAAAACCGTTCCCAATTTACCCCTGAAGGTTCACGTGGGAAGTTTCTCAGGAAGACTTTTAGAGAGGAGATCACAAAATCCTAAAGAAATTTCCTTCTTCTAGCAGTCCCCAAACTCCTGCCTTGCCTAAAAATCTTCCTTATGAAGAAGGGATTCTGGTAGCAGAGGTCAGTTGTGACACAGTGGGGTGTGAGCATCCCCAAGCACCAGGGGTACAAACCAGGTATTTCTGGCAAAGTCATCAAATATCCTTTTTTCAGTTTGCTGCACACAATAATCATGCCTACCTAGTGGAAGCTATTTATAAATGTATTTGTAACTACTCTTCTCACAGCCTGCAATATTGCTTCTTCCATTTTTCAGGGAACCACCAAAAACCACTTCAAACAAGGTGGTTCCTTCCAGTAACCACCAGCCTTAAGAAAAAAGAACCAAGAGGACCTTTGAGCAAGCATTAAAATAAGTGCTGTAGGGGAATTTTCAGATCATTGAGGTCAGAAGTATTTTTTTTTCCTCCAGTGTTGCAGAAGTTTCCTTGATGAGACATCTACACCACAAGCTGGGTTGAAAGTTTCAAGCATTTGAAATTTTGTCTAACTTTTCTCTATAAACAAATAACTTGCATCCTGACTGCCACAATCCATCCTGAAACATCAAGAAAAATATGATTGTTAAAGGAATACTTTTAAGGTCTGAATGATATCTCAATATCAAGATGGTCCCTTGGCCATCTTGCCTGGCCACAATAAAGCAGCTCCATTTCTGTGACCATGTCGTAGACCTCTTGAACAAAGATTTTGGAAACAAGATCTACAGGCTTTCCCACCAGATTTTATGTGATGGACCTTGCTTCAGGTCCTTGCTTTAAACTCAACAAATGCCACTTATTATCAGGCCAAATGGTTTCCATCTCTATTCCACCATGGAGACAATTGATTCATCTCAGGCCAAGCCAGTGTGACAGGAATATCCATCCACTCAAGGACAATTCCCAGGTAGGATGGGCTGCTAAATGAATGCACCAGATTGCAGCTGACACCCATAATGCTGATTTTCCCCTCTCCTTATAATCATAATGGGATCTCAGCAATAGAGATGGATTTGCTAATTTCCATCTTCTCTCACTTTCTCCTTTAATCACTGTCAGGCATAAATTAATTTCTCCTTAAAGAGCTTTTCAGGTCGAGATTCTGTCATTGCATAGTGCACTTAAAGGTCCTAAATCAGGGCAATCCCAGAACATTTCCTTTCCAAACTGAGATTTCAGAGCATGTAAATGTGAGTCATCCAAGCAACATCACAGGCCTTTTACCTGGGGTTGGGGAAAGGAGGAAAGTTGAATTCTTAATGTGGGATGTTCAAAAATGACGTGAGAACTGTGCTACCAAGTCAGCTCAGTGCTGCTTCTTAAGGACTGTATTTATCCCACCTCTGTCAAACAGCAGTTCTAAAAGTACAGTATTGTAGCTGTATCCACTGAAAATGGGGAGAGGAGAGTGTCCAGAGGGAAGTTCAGCCCTTGTAAGACCTAAATTTCCACCTAGAGGTCTTTGTCCTTCCTTACTGCTCTGACACTGACTGTGCATCTCCAATCAGGTGGTTTAAGAATATTTCAGTGCACTCAGGGTGCACCTGAAAGCCCAAATGCTGCACTGAAATATAGTCTGGGAAAAGGCAGAAAGTTCTCTAACAAATCCAGAAGGAGTAAAATCATTAAGCAAAAATATAATTTTTCAAAAAAGAAAAAGAAAAAAGCTAGTGAATAAATTATCATTCCTTTTCATTAAAAATTCAGTGGAGATGAAACTGTGTGTGGTGATAATGAGCAAATGTTTATATTTGCAGAGAAGTGTAACTGCATGGATGGAAAGTTATTGATTTATCCCCAGCTTTCACACATTTTGTGCAGCTCCTTGGATGGATGTCTGTCCAGCTGGCTGCACAACTAGCAATGGAAGAGTTGTTACATCCTGAAAAATGGGTATAACTCATTAAAAATTATTTTCTGGGGAAATTTAAACTATTTTTTGTAGTGCCCTGCAGAGTTACTCTTTTAGGAGAAGCAAATATAAAGACAACATCTACGTTATTCTCTCTCACCCCAAGTTTTAATATCACTAAAAATATGGGGGGGAGGGAAAAGGTCCACAACCTTTAATCAATGTTTCAGTTTGTCTAAAAGTTACTTCCTCTACATAACATTGACAGATTCAAAGTTCCTTTATTTTTAGTTTATTCATTTTTTTTTCTCACTTCTCACCATAGATAGGTTATTTATTCCCCTAAACTTCCTAGCAGGAAGCTGTGGCACTGCAGAAACACCCAAGATTGTTTCCTCTTTTCCCCTCCCCATACCATCAGGACTCCATTGTGTCTCCTTTAGAAGGCCTGTTTTTTCCAGCACAGACATCCTTGCTTTTCCAGCCATTTGAATTCTTAGTTCTTTCCCTTCCCTTCTTCCCCCATTCTTTCCTTTTCCACCAGTGTCTCCATCCACAGAGTCTCCCATGATCCAGGCTGCCCTGACCTTGCAGTTCAGACTCATTAAGATTGGAAGAGACCTCCAAGAGCATCAACTCCAACCTGTCACCGATCCCCACCTTGTCAACTAAACCATGGCACTGAGTGCCACATCCAGGGGTGTTTGAACACACCCAGGGGTGATACCTTCACCCCCTCCCTGGGCAACCCCTTCCAATCCTTGACAACCCTTTCAGGGAAGAAATTCTTCCTGATGTCCAGCCTGAACAGCTTGAGGCCCTTTCAGATGTGAGGACACTGATCCAACCCCCCAAACTGTGACTGATGCCAACACCCTCTCCTTTTCCCACCAGTGTTGTCTTTAAGTGTTTCCAAAGGATGCCTTTTCCAGGCTCCCAGGCAGCCAGTTGGCACTTTCTCAAACGAGCCTGTGAATGGCAAACACAGAGATACACTGGGATAAAATGAGCTCCTCCTATTGATTTTCCAAACCAATATGGCACCAACGCTGCCTCTTTGTGCCATTTCCCTCCTCTGCCAGGAGGCATTCACACCTCTTCCATCACTTTAATTAGACATTACACCTGACACAAATGCTGAGTTGATTAACCTTAAAGGAGCTGAATGGGCTGTGTGGTCGTTAACACGGGCCCCTGACACCCCATAACTCACAGTAACATGTGCTGTTGCACAAACTTGCAGCTTCTCCAGCTCGCTCTCCGAAGCCACAACGCGGTGTAATGGCATCTACAGAGAGCTTTTTATGAGACTGTCTCACATAATAATGCTATAAAAGCCAGATTTAAAAGATGGATTGCCCTGGACTCCACAGACTTCACTTTTTAATGTTTACATAAATGCACCTTTTCTGCAGTGTGTTCGGATAACAGGCCTCCCCAAGTCGGGCGAGTCAAGGCAACCATCAGCTTTGCCTTCCCCCAAAAGCTACTCTCATCAGGAAGCAGAGGGTCCTGGTGGGATTCTTCTGCTGTGACAAGGGACAGGAGGCACACAGCACACAAAGGCTCATTTGCAGCAACCATAGCCCTCCCAAGAATTCCTCATTTTTAGGAAAAGTCTCCAGTGTGAACAGAATCCATCCAGCCTTAATGTGCCTTTGTTGCACCACACTAAAGACAACAGGAGAAACATTAAGTTCTGGTATGTTTAAGAGTGTTGCCAGAGGAACTGTGTTCCTGCTCAGATGCATTTCCCAGCTCACACTTTAATTTGCCCACGACTGGGATGAACCTAAAACAGCCACTGGCTGACATTGCCCAAGTACAACTGAATCAGCCCAGCCTGGACTAGAATAACAATTATTTACAGTAATTTCACTGTATGCCTGACAACTTCAGAAGGAGAGGAGCCCAAGCTGCTCCAGTGCCAGGATTCCTGGTCCAGCTGTGCCATTTGGTGGCACATGAAGTCTGACTCTAAGTTATGGGTGCAGCATTATCCAGGATTTCCCTGCCCTCTCATCAGTCAAATCAGACTCCACTTTTGCAAACAGCAAGAGGAGAGCTGATCCTTCTTCTGCAGCAACCAAAGGAAGATGGATGAGAGTTTGTGGATGTATCTACCTATCTGTGTTTGAGGGAGAATTAAAAATAAAATAAATAAATAAATAAATAAAAAAGACTTGTTAAGGCTAAATTGATCTGGGATGAGGAGATATTCAGCAGGCAGGACTCCACTGAAATGTTGAAATTGCTGGAGATGGATGAAACTTGATGAGATCTCCTGTTAGTTAGTCAGCAGCATGGATTTTGCTGTGCCTTCCTCTTCCACTTGTTTGTTTAGCTTTGCCCTGCATTAAAACCTGTCAAGACAATGTTTTTTGATTGGGCTGCTCAGCTGACAATAAGCCAGAGCTTGAAGAATTCCCACCTCCCATAAAGCAGAGGTGTGTGATTCTTTAGGATACAGCTAAAGTACACCCTTAGAAAAAGAACTTTCTGGAATGCTTGGAGGTGTCCACAATGCCTTGAACATCATCTGAAGTCCAGAGTTCCCCACCCTCCCTACAGTTCACACAGGCTCAGTTGGGAAGAGCTGTCTCCACTGTTGATTTTATGGTGAAGTCCAGCCCTAACTTCACACCCTGCACATGCAGAGAGAACAGTCCCAAGGCAGCAAGGACTGTGCTATTCTTTTGTGTTTTAGTGCATTTTGGAAATAGAAGGGCTTTGTTCATGCCTGTCAAAACACTGCTGACAATCCAAACTTGGACATCAGCATGTAAGACAGGCCACTGCTGGGAAGCCTGGCATGTATTAGGATGAGGCAGAGCTGATGCATTGTCAGGCTCTCCTCACTGTCTTTCCACATGTTCTCCCTGGTATTAAGGTTCTCTTAATTTTGCACAAAAGACTCCACCTGCTAAGCAGTGGGGAGATGGGCAAAGGTGACAGTTTGCTGCTGCTTTCATATCACTGGCTTATCCTAGACCCATAGAACACCCTCAGCTGGAAGGGACCCACAAGGATCATCAAGTCCAACTCCTGGCCTGGCACAGGACAGCCCCAGGAATCACACATGTGCCTTCTCAAGATCTGTCCAGTTCTACCTCCCAGGAAAGGAAGCAATGAATCATACATTTCAAAGTTGAAAAAGCCTGCTGCCACCTTGCATGGCATTCCAGCAGCATGGAGGGAGAGGGCAGCCACAGCTGGCTGCTGAGCAGCTTTCCTTTGAATTCCTTCTCTGCACCAGGAAGGCAGCAGCCTTGCCAAGCTGAACCAGCACAAGTGGAAAACAGTGAGCACAAACACATCTGTGGTGGTGTCAGACATGGGAAGATGTTGATGGTGTAAGATGACAATATTGCTCAAGCCTCTTCCCACTGAGGGTAACAGAAGTATCTCCTCCAGTCATCAGGATAGAGGGGGAAAGAACAGCCTGGGGCCAGCTGGGGCTGGTGAACACCACCAGGTTCACGTGTTCCCAATGCCCCTGTGCTGCTCTCCCTGCCCCACCACCAAACCAGAGCCCTCTGAGCAAAGGGGGAAGTCGAGGGATGGACGTGGCTGTGTCAAAATGCTGGGGCAGCAAGACAGACCTGTGACATGTGGAGGGATGAGAGGGACTGAGGAATAACCAGACATAAAATTCGCTTGCTTTTGCCCAACCCTCCTTGTGCTGGCTTGCATGAGGGTGCAACACAGGACAACAGCCAAGCTCTGACCAGGAATTGTTTGTCCTGAAGGGCTCCTGATGCTGCCTTTTCTGGAAAGAAGGAAAATATCTTAAGTGACCACACATCCTTTGTGCAGACCAGGTATTTTGCTTCATGGAGAACAGCTCCATCTTTCTGTTCTCTCCTCCACTCAGCCTACTGCAGAAAGCCTCCTTCTTCCCCCTATTTGCATAAGTGATGATGCAGCCATCCTAATTATCAAGGGAATCCACTGCTCCCCCTTTCCAGCACCTCCCCCCTTGCTGCTGCTCTTTCCCTGCTGCGGGTTTTGCTGGCAGATGGAACTGGAGCCTCCTCAGCCCACTGGCTCTTCCTTGAAGAAGAAGAAAGTGACAGCCCTGCAGGCAGCCGAGCCACGGCAGCGTGACTAATCCATCCGGGGGAGCATCCCAAAGGCCAGTGCCAGGGCTGTGCTCACACAGCCAGCTCGGCTGGGGGGAAACAGGGTGCTGAGCATGGGCTGGAGGGGCTGTGTTCTTGCCCTCACAGCCATCAAGAGTCCCTCAGCAGTCCCACACTGCTGAGCTGTGCAAGCTGCCTCTTAAGTCCCTCCTTTTGCACCGCGGTCCAAAAGTCAGGGAAGGGGAGATCTGAAGCCTCCAGTTGGGGGGTGACCAGACAGCCAGATTAGCAAGCTCATGCATATGGAAGGATGACCTTCCCAGCTCCACTCAGCATTCTGCACATCAGATATGATTTGCAATCAGCCATGGCCATGCTTTTCTCCATTTCACCCTCAAGTCCTGTCCTTACAGCACTGCTCACATATGGTTTTACCCATGTTTTCTTGATTTATCTGCCCTACTTCTATCTCCATAACCCATTACCTCAGCAGATTAGCAGTTTGCCGTGATGCCTTTTGGGCCAGACATCTCTTGCTTTGTTTGTGTGAGGTCTTTCATGCAGAGGAAGGTGTATTTTTGGGGTGTTATTTGTCTGCCTGTGACAAGGTGGTGAGCAAAGTCCTGACAGCAATTCTGCAGCCATAGCAAGGCCTGTTTAGCATAGTCCAGTCTGTACAGAGCTTGTTTTTTATGTACATAGCATCAGATGGGCTACCCATGTGATCCTCTTCTGCTGTATGCCTGGAAATGCTCCAAAGAGCTGATGAACCAATTGGAATTACAGACAAGAGTTTAGTTATAATCCCTGGGGGGAAATGAGGCCTGTGTGGAAGGAAGTAGGACAGGGGAGATGAAAATAGTCTATCAGGAAAGCAAGCCAAAAACCTGCCAAGCTTCTACACCACGCAAAGGCAAAGCAGCCTCCTCCTGTACTCCAATCCATGGGCTCCAGCATCCCACAGCCATCAGCTGAGCTGTCAGTACACACTCAGCAGTTCTGGGACATCCATTTCAAGACCCAGAGCTGTAAATCATGACAGCCAAATATGGGGGTGTGGAGCAGGTTGGGGGAGGACAGCAACCATGGCCATTTCAGACAGTGCAAGGATAGACCAGGCACATCCTCCTCTGTCCTGGAGGAGACTCTGGGATTCCACACTGGGCTCCTGGTTCTCCTCTGAAAGGACACCAGCAGAAGAAGTCAACCAGCCCCTCTCACAGCAACCTTTTGTACATGGACATTGCTGGGCATAAATCCAGGGCTGAACCAAACCTAATTAATGTTTTAAGGCTGTAGGAGCTTGCACCTCATCCTTCTGTAGAGACCTGGCTACTGGATCTGTGCTCAGGGATCACCCTCTGCTCTGCCTTCCTGTTAGATCTGTTGTGTCATTTTCTACTTGCTCACTTCCTCCTCCCAGCCAGGATCTCAGCTGGATCTGACACATTCCATCTGCAAATATCCCCATCCAGCCTCCCCAGAGTGGCCACATAAACATTCACAGCTCCAGCCAGGGAAGAGGCAAAAATCCCTCCTGCAGTTGGATTCCACAGGAGCTTTTCACCAGGCTCTCGTGGCCCAAACCCTGTCCAGATGGCCTCACCACACGGTGTCCCACCACATTTTGTACATAGCAAAGGTGCCAATTATCTCTTCCTTCCCTGCTTTGAAATCATCACTGTCTCCACAACACATACACTCTCTCAGTTGTCCTGCTTTCCACATTCCAGGTTGGCAATTAGAATCTGCAACCTCTGAGCTTCTCTGCAAACTGATGAGCTGCTAAAAATACAGCCCCTGCAGGCACCCATTCAACTTCTATTTCTGTATTTTTTATTATTTATTTTTTCACTTTTTTTCTCTTTAACCAATTTGAGATGAACAAAGGACTTCAACAAAGGGAAGGGGAAAATGCTGTGATTGTGAAGATGGATTGCTGCCATTTACTTTGTTCATTTTAATTATACAAAGTCATCACTTAGTGGGAAGCCTCAGGATAGGAAAAGGGAACACAAAGGAGTTACCATATCCCACCTCCTTATTTCACTATGCTTCATTTTAAAGGCTCCCCTGACATCCTGGCAACAATACCTGCACTAGCATTTCCATACTCTTAAATCTTGCCATATTTTATAGGCTACTCACCCACTGTGTCTTCAGCCTGGAAAGCTCAAATCACCCCAGTCCTCTTGGTAAAATCACAGACCAACAGGGCCAAGCAACCTCTCAACTCTTCTCCATCACACCGTAAGCCACATATAAAAGGATGGGCAGCTGGTTTAAAATCTTCCCCTAAATGGGCTCCAGCTGGGAGATGAGGTTAGAAACAACTAAGAACTTTCAGGGCAACTGAGAGGTTTGAGGGAGAAAAGTTGCAGCTGGTGCCTGGGGAGGGGCAGGAAGCAGGATTACCTCCCTTCTGTCTTCTGTATTAACTCACTCTGCCACCTGGGGCAAACAAAATTCAGACAACACACCACTAATGTTGTGGTTGTTGCTATTTGCCTTCAAATATTTACAGCATTTCTTCCATTTTTTTTTCATTCCTCTTCATAAATAAAGTTCTGTTTTTAATCATACCACTTACTTTTTTTTTTTTCCTTTTTTTTTTTTTTAAAAGCACAGGTAGAATTAGATTTGGATAAGAGTCAGAATTTCTATTTCTAAGAGAGCTCTTGTAATTTTGTTTCAAAGAAAATCTGGTTGCTGAAGATATGCCAGATTTCTGAAACTCTTCATAAAAGGGCTTCACTAGAGCAAGTTTTTAAACTACTCAAGTGAATTGTTTGGAAAACATTGGAAATAAATTGACCTTGGAGGTGGGCTGAAATTTGAAAGTTGTCACTGTCATGAAAGTTGATCCACTTGGTTGTTAAAAATAATACCAAGAGTGATAGAGCTCTAAATTTTAAAATTTAGCATTAAAAAATGCTGTTAAGAATGAAGGTTGTGGAGAAGAGGTGAATGTGACAGGACCCAAGAGGATGGTCCTGCAGGAAGGTGAGAAACACTCAAAATGGGCAAACAGAGCATTGCAACTTATAATAAGTACATTTGCTGTCTCAAAAGCAATAATTTGCAAAAGTTGGGAAAAATGTTGCCTTTGTAACACCTTGCTGAAAAGAAGTCCCCTTGGCTGACATGGCTCAGTTGAGATACTGGGGACCTTTTCCTAAAAACAAGCCCCAAAACGTAGCAGTTGTAGAACTGGGAGCTGTCTTTCACACAGCAGATGTGAGAAAAGCTCTCTGTGGCAAGCAACCAAAAATGACTGAAAGGAGGAGTTAAGGACCATTCATTCAGCTACTCTGTAGGATGGACCATAGATCTATATCCCAGCTTTCAAGAAATGAGGGACTGTGTATTCAATACACTCCTGTGCTCATTTGTGTCTCAGCATGGTCCTCTTGACTTCAAAACCATCAGCCTGAGTGTGTTCAGCAGCTTGTTCCACTCCCTGCCCAGGCAGCAGAGAGAGTTACAAGGTCTGACTTTCAGGAGGGGTCAGCAGCTCTGTGGTGAGGCTCAGGACACACCACTCTGACTCTCAGCTCTGCCAAGGGGAGGCTGAGCCAGCTTTGGCAGCTGCTCCCAGCTCCATGCCTCAGTTTCCCTACCTGCAGTATGGAAAACACCACTGCTCTCCAACGTAAAGTGCTTGGAAAATGCTGCTTCCCAGGCCTGCCTCGCAGCACTTTCTAAGGCCATGCACAATTTGGGATTTTGTTTTTCTCCTGCTGTTCCTTAGAGCTGGCAGCAGCATTTTGTGTTGTTTCTCATCACTCAGAACTATTATTAACATCCTTCTGGAGACATGAATTGTATCTACACACACCTCTGATAATTAGGCTAAAAATCCTACTAGTGCTGATGCAGCTCTTGCAGAATGTATTAAGAGTAAATCCAGTGCCAAAAAGTTTTTTGGGACTCAGTAATCACGCCTGAGATCAGAATTAGAAAAGGCCAGACAGAGGATTTTTGCTGCACAGAAGGTGAGCAGGGAAAGGTGGGAGTGAGAACTGTGCAGGGACTCAGGCTGGTTCCCTGTGTGGCTCTTGCCACACACGGGTGCCCAAGCACAGCCAGCCTGGCTCCGGCACAGGGGAGCTCCTCAGCAGGGCACTGGACTTTCACTGCTGTGTTCAGCCTGCTGGCACAGGCAGAACCTGCCCTGCTCACACCCAGATCTGCCTCTGCTGGGAAATAAAGTCTGAGAGGAGTCACATCCCACCCACAGCTCCCAAAGCCAGGTGTGACTTTTGGCCATCCTGACAGGTTTAGCTTTGCTTTGCTGACCTCTCAAATTTAGGGGCAGATGGTCGAGCCTTGTGTGTTTGAGGGGATGAGTATATTGTATATTTGAGGGGTGCAGCTGGCTCTGCACCTTTCTTTTGCAGCACATCCCTTGTGCCTCTCCCCAAGTGTCTCAAAATATCTGTTCTTAGATCTGACCCCTGTGGGGTCAGAATGGGATTGAGACAGTGGGACTGGGCTGCTGGAAGGGAGACATCAGGACCTTGCTCACAGGTCTGCGTCCCTTTTCTTGCATCCTACCTCCCTGCACTCTGTCCATGCAGGTCCAAACATTGGAGGCAAGGAACAGGTCTGTGAGGAAACATAGTTAGGGAGGAGAAATAATTAGGGAGGAAAGCATGGGAAGTGACTGTGGTGATTCCCCTTTTCCTTGGCCACCCACCAAGCCTCGTGGGAAGCTCATGAACTGCTCTGGTGAGTGATGTTGTGCTGGCTGATTGCTCCCCTCTCCCCCCACAGCCCGGCTCACCAGGACCTCACAGGCCAAGAACCCTTGGCAGGGAGGTTATGTGGGGAAAAACACATCTCTGAGTGAAGAGCAGCACTTCACTGCTTCTCAGTCCTTCTGCTGACACCAGTTCACAGCCTGCAGCGGGCTCCAGAACACACCTAAAAATAAAACAACACCTGGGCCCTCTGCTGCTGGAGGGAACAGCCACGGTTTGCAATCAGTGGCGTTTGTGGAAGCTCTGAGCACAGAGGGGGCAGGCAGAGGGTCACCCCCAGGCCCTCTGCTTTGGCACTGATTGCAAACATGGGCAGGATCTCCTATGGAGCACGTTTCCCTGCTGCTCCAGTCACACATTGTCATTCCAGTGAGGATCTTTGCCTTGATCGTAATCACACACAGGCACAGGAGAGGAAAGTTGTGTTAATGCACTGAGCTCTTCTGAAGAGCATACCTGGGAGGAAAATGTCTTTTCTCAATGGCAGGGCATTTTTGGTGTCTTCTGGGTGTGGCTTCTGTTGAAATAGTGTAACATGAACAGCAAAACTAAATCAGACTCTACCCTGCTATGCAGGATGGGATCCACCTCTAATCCCCAGGGAGAGGGGGGTAACTGGGACATGTGCTCTGTGTTTGATTGATGCCTTAGACAAGAGACACCCAGACTTGAGGTCATGACTCTCAGGAGTGTCCCTGGGGTGTCAGGGCTCAAAGCAGGAAGCAGGTTGAAAACCACCTTTAGTGAAATCATCAGCATTAGCAAGGACTCAATGTTTGTGGGGATGAATGAGAGAGAAAGGGAGATCAGGGAGACTTCTTTGCACCAAAAAACTTCTTCATGGCAATAAAGGTGAGCGTAATCTTGGGAGGAAGAAAAGGAGAAGAAAAAGGGAGAAGAAAAGAAAAAGGGAGAAGAAAAAGGGAAATATATCAAAGTCAATAGGACTTTTTTTCCACCTCCAGTGAAGCTCTGTGTACACCAAAGCAAACAAATGATGCCTGCAAAATTTAGACTGAGGAAATAAATTTCTTGGAATGCAAGATTCAAGCAAGTGGTGATATAGCAGGTTGATCAGCTACATAGACACTTCTAGACAGAGAGCCTGTTTGAGTCTGTATTTTTACAAGTACATGTGAAATCAGATTTCTGAGACCTCTGAGATATCATTTTGCCAAAACATCCAAGCAAAAGGGAATAAAATATTTTGTCTCAAAAGATCACAGGATAATGGGAAGAAGAGAAGCACAAAGGTTGTCTGATCTGCTACTGCAATTCTGATGAAAAATTCAGCACTGGGTGATTCAGAAGAAGGTTTAACATACCTGCTCATCAGCTCAGATCTAACACATCTAATTGTGCAGTTCTTCCCATGGGAGGTCATTTTTGCCTAACCCTGTCTGATAATTAGATTATGTTGTAGAGATTTAGTCATTATAAATTTCAACCTGTATAATGTTTTGTCTGGACACAGCTCTCGGTGAGGTTGCAAACTCTTTGATTCCTCCTAAATTATTCATTTCAGTAATATCCTGTGACAATAAATTCCACAGGTTTGGTTCATCACATACATGGAAGGTTTTCCCATGCTACCTACACTATCTATATTTTGTCACCCTCATTAGCTTCTGCTGTGTGAGAGCCTGCCAGGGCTTTTGGGATGGATTTCTCAAAAAGGGAGTATTTTTATGGGCTAAGGTGATCACCACCTTCATAGTACCACCCATCATTATGGACTTCTCTTTCAGAGGAAGCATCCCAGGGAGAAGACTGCAGGGAGCTTTTTCTCTGTATATACTGGGTAGTAAATTTGTTTTTCATCATAGCTGGGAAATGGATAGAAAAGAAAAGGTGGAGAAGTGGAGAAAGTCAGCTACAAGGAGAATATGATGGCACTGTGGAAGGCAGGGTGAAGGGATGGAGCTCATGTGATCAGGTACATTGAGAAACCTGTCAGTCACACCGTGGTTTACAAGGCAATATTTCACTTAATTTCAGCCAATATGCAGCAATGATTCTATTAACAAGCTGTCAGAGGAGCAGGAAAACAGACAGGAGGGAGAACCAGGAGGAGGAGAAAGGAAGGAAGCAGGAGAAGCAGGACAAGTTGGTGGTGAACCTTGGGCCAAATCAACCTCCTTGAGCAACCTGAACACCCACGGGCACAGAAATGTGCAGGCAGAACCCATCTCTGTCTGCTTGCTGGCAGGGAATTCCTGCCCATGGAGATCCTGCAGAGCTGGCACCCTGACACCTCAGAGCAAAGGTGGAGGAGCTGATGGTGCAGCCCTGTGGTGGCTCTGGGCAGGAATGACTGACAGAAAGAATGGAAAAGCTTGGGGAGTTCTGGAGAATGCAGGAAGGGCGTGTCACTGTGTCCACCAGCAGCTGCCTCTGACAGGAGTTGTTCCTTCAGATCTACCCAGGGTGGTTCCCCCTCCTGCACAGCCCTGACCCGACCCCCTTGCAGGAGCTCTGCACCCCTGCAGCAGCTTTTACTCTGCCTCTTTCCAGCCCAATGCTTCAGGCTCAAACACTTCATCTGTGCTCCAGCTTTCCCCTCACCTTCCCTGGCAATTACCTTTGGATCTCAGCTGTGCCACACCATCCTCCATTCTCTTTGCTTCCCACAGACCTTTCCCAGCTCCAGCACTGCAGATCCAACTGGCATCCCTAGTGCCTCTGGATTTTCAAAGTAAATCCAGTCTCTGCTCCCTGACTTGCACCTATCAAATCCCCTCTCTGGAACACCCAGTGACTGCTCTCACCATTAGCTACCTCCCTGCTCCACACTTTTCTCTTCATTTCCTCCTCCCCTCAGGATATTGATGCTGGATGAAGTTTCCCATTAAACCAGCCACTCTTGTAGAAAGGGAAGCTGACATGATTAATGCCATTCAGTGGGGAAGGCAGTGAGTGCAGCCAGGGAACAGGGAGACAGGCACATTCCCATCAGCCAGTCATTAGCATTTGCCCCAAAGAGGCAGCAGGAGCAGGATGGACACTATTTTTCCAACTCTGTCTTATGCTGGATGCAAACTCTTCAGGGCCAGCAGAAGAGAAGCTTCCTTCTCTCTGTTTCATTTTTCATTTAATCTGTACCCAAACAGTGCTGCCTTGGGCCCAGGTACAAGTGACCCTGCCAAGCCTGTCCTGGTGGCAGCATGGAATACACAATCCAGGCTTCGGATTGGGCTCAAGGGAGGTCAGACTTATTTCTGGTCTTTTCTCATTTTAGCAGCTTTATGTTTTCTCTCTCTCCATCCTCTTACCTCTTTCTCTCTGCCATTTGCAGCAGGTCCTCTGTGAGTAGCTCTGTTGACAAGCCCATTCCCTGTGATTTTCTTCACTTACCTGGAAAACCCCATGAGAAGGAATCACCTTCTCCTGGCACCAAACTTCAATCCTCTGTGAGGCTCAGGAGAGAGAGGGGGTGGAGAGCAGCCCCTAGATACCACTCAGCTGAGTGAAGCTCCCCTTGTGCACAATGGAGAAGAAAAAAATCTCTCCAGATGATTATTAATAGCAGGAATTTGGCTTGTGTGGGCTGGAGGAGTCTGTTTCCCTCCAGAGTAACCACCAGAGGAGGTGATGGTGATTAACTTTGGACCTTTGCAGACTTCCCCCACCACCAGCACACTGTGATCAAGATCCTACATCTTCCCATAATAGTTTGCTCTAATCTCCCTGACTATTTAAATAAGCAAATCAATGAATAAGTAACTAAGAAAAGGAAATCTGCTTTTTTCAATTGGATTTGTTGCCTTCAGCTTCCAGCCACTGATTCTCCTTATGCCTTTTCCAGATTAAAGAGTATTTCAGTACCCAGGATCTCCTCCTCCTGCAGGTCCATGTAAATAACTCCCAAGAGTTTCCAAGTCACCCTTCCTTCCCCAGTTGGTGTTTTAAAAGTACTTTACAAATCATTTATGAAAAATACATAAAAAGAGCAGTTCTGGCACTGATTTCAGTAGAAATATTCTTGTTGGGTTTTGTTTGTTTGTTCTTCCAAGTTACCCAGTGTCTGTAAGGCCAGCAGTTATCCAGTTTCAGATGTGTAAATGCTCTTAATCTCAAATAAAATTAACACCATGAAGTGCCAGGGGGCTGGGAATTACTTCAACAAAAGCCAATCCATTATGTTCATCCACACTTTTATCAATCAAACCCACAGTCTCAAAGAATAAAACTAATTCTGTTTGAAAAGATCTTTTTTTCTACAAAATCATGTTTGATTCTTTATCAATTGGCATCAGATTGTGTGGTCCCATTATGTGGTCTAAGACATGTTACCTATTGCAGAGCTACAACCTTCTGGCTTTTTAAAAAATAATATTATTATATAATGCTCACACAATTACCTCCCATGCTGTGAGGTTTATTAGAAAGTGAAGCCAGCAGACCAAAAGGAAGTTCAGCTAATTCTTCAAAGGGTCTTGGTGTGACTTTTCCATTTCCCCATCTTGATTTTTCCCATGTAATTCTTACGTGTGGATATAGATTTCCCATTGCTCTTTTGCTTTGTAACAGAGCAAGGCTTGGATTCCAGCCAATGTTGTCCTCTAATTTCATATGAAATTGTGGTGTTTGGGGTTTTGGCCATCTAATAAAACTCCTCTTACAGAATCACCAATTTGCAATCAGTGTTTTCTCTGCCTGTGGTTTCTCTTCTAATCAATTTTACTTGTAATTTTTCCCAACTTTTGCAAATTATTGCTTTTGAGACAGCAAATGTACTTATTATTAGTTACAATGCTCTGTTTGCCCATATTGAGTGTTTCTCAACTATGCAAACATCTGATGAGTGAAGAATAGAGAGAATTGTCCAGAAAGTTTTTATAACACTTTTCTAAGGAAAAAGAAAAAAAAAAGAAGAGAAGCAAAGAAGCATTGGGATTGGAAGGGAAGAGAATTTGAATTTGAGGCAATAATTTTATGCCTTTGGAAGAAAGCAAGAAAATAAACAATGACACCAAGCTGGCACAACTCAATTCCATGACAAATTCCACTCATGGTCATGCCTGGGCTTTGGCAGTGTGTTAGTTTGGGGTATCACCTTACAAAAGTTGTAGTCACAGAACCATCCAGGTCAAAAGGGACCTCAGGATCTCACTGAATTCATCCTCTTCCTCAGAGCCAAGTGAACACTGAGTTCAGACCAGGCTGCTGAATTCAGAGCTGCTGTTTTGCCCAGTCAGGTGTTGTAAAAATCCAAGAACAGCCATTCATGGGTGGAAGGATGGGTGTGACTGGATAATCACAGAACAGAGGGCAGATGTCCTGCCTTGGCAACTAGAGCAGGACCTGTCTTGGGGCACAGCCCAGATATCCTCTCCAGGTCCCTGAAAATTCCTTTTCCTACAACAACTCAATGGACACGGGTTAAGCAACCATCAGCTTCAAGTCTAGAGAGTAATTTATCTTTATTCCACACAATGTTTCCTCTTGCAGAAGAGTTACAAGAAGTGTCACACATGACGGAAGCTCTTGGAAAATTGCGTTTTCAAAAGTTATCCCAACATTTTCACAGAGGTTCTGGAAGACAGGCTTCACACAGGAGGACCTGTCACACCTTTCCCACTCCATATTAACACAGTTTAGGCTGCATGTGAGCAGTGCCTGTGGAGAAACCCCTTCTGCTCCCTGGATCATAATAATTGAGCTTTGCTGGGGATCATTCCCAGCTTCACCTGGGCTCAGTTACTGTCTGAGGGGGTGATGATGTTCCTTCACCAAAATTTTGCCCTAATTTTGCTCCCTTAGTTAAAAGCTGTCTGTCTTGTCTCCCTTTGTAGGCAACAGAGAGAAACATGGACTTGCCACTGCCTATGCATTGTTCCAGGGGAGACTAATTGTTTTAATTAGGCTTTTTAATAATGTCAGAAGTGAGGCTGCTTGAATGTTTCTCCCTTGATCTAAGTACATGCCAGAAGCCTGGTTTCTGTGTTATCAATTATACTGAGCCTGTATTTTTGTAGTTCCACTTGCCCCACTCTCTCCTATAGAGTTTCTCTCCACTGGGTGATTCACCCACTGGGTTTCAGGCCTGCCAGTTAAAAACATTCTCTTTCCTCTCTGAACTTCTTGCTTCTTAACCAGCATGGAGACCTAGATCAGTGATTAATTAATTTTTGATAGCTCCTGAAACATTTGCCCAGTCCATGTGAGCACTTCCCAACGAATTCAGCTCAGCTGGTTGGTGCCAATAACACCAAGGTCACAGGTTTGATGCCTGTATGGGCCATTCACTCGAGGGTAGGACTCGATGAGCCTTGTGGTTCCCTTCCAACTCAGAATATTCTGTGAAAGGAAAACCTCTGTGGAAGTAATTTGAGTTGGAGTCCAAGCCCTGGTCTCTCCTTTCTTTCCTTTTCAGCTCCTCCACTTTCTTCTTCCTTTAAGCACCGCTCTAAGTTGATATTCAGGGTACTTTGGTAAGAAGCTGAAGTTCCCTGCTGTGAAGACTGAAACTCGGTGACCATCCAGTGTGTTCCTCCTTTCTTATGCAAATTACCTCTGTCTGGATCAGGAAGTGGCCTGCCAGATACACGAGTCAGACATGTAGATGAGAAGAGATTGTTATGAGATCTGTGCTCCTGACTTAGATAAATAAGCATTGGGTATGATTCGCCACTCATTAAAGTGTCTTCCTCAGGAGATGGCTGACAGTTCATTAAGTAAGATGAAATATTATTATTTAAACTCAAGACTGATCAGACTGGGTGGAAACTTAGTCTACTGTATTCATAATTTCATGCATTGACAAGCAAGTTCTTGAAAATATTCCTCTGAAGTGGCTGACCCACAGAGAAATTAAGATCCTGCTGTAAATTAACTAACAGGGTAAGTCGTTTTTTAAGTGGCAGAGCTCTGTGCTTGGGTGTTGCATTCCAAATATTCATCCCCACTCCCAAAGAGGGTGGGTACTGCAGCTCCCAGCTCAGCTTGTGCAGAGACCTCCAAACCCAGTGTGTGTTCACCAAGATAAGCTGGACCCAAGCCCCAAGCTCATACATGTGGTTTTGCATTCCCTCCATCCTAATCCTCATGTCTTCCAGGCACTTTTCCCCTTCCTTCATCCCTTATTCTGCTTGTCTGGTCAGTGTGAGCTGCCCTACAGTTTGTCCTCAAAGCAGGACCCAACAGTTACTGGCAACACCACGTACTGCCAACTAAAACTTGCCATCCTTTTTTATCTCACTTCATTTCATGCCTCAAATTCAGCTTTTTAAGTTCCTCTCCACAGAGGTGCTGTGTCTGATACAGGGTCATTCATCTTCAGGACAAGTGTCTATTGATCAGCTGTTATCCAATTTACAATAGGCATGTAATACAATCTGAACTCAGTGGGCTCCAGAGGGAATTCAGAGTGAGGCCAAGGAAAGCACCTTCTCCAAACCCTCCAGTGCAAACAGAACAGACATGGGCAGATGTTGCAGCTTTGCAGCAGAAAAAACTCCAAGCCTCAAGCACAGAGGTGGTGTAAGAGAACAGGACCATTGCCAGAAATAAAAACCCCTCAGTCCCATCCCCACCTGAGGGAGGTGTGAGCATTCCTGACCGTGCTTTAACAGTAAAAAAAACCCCAGAGGAATTCATGCCCAAGAAACTTTCCAGTGAGAGTCCATTAATGCCCCCAAAACCCTCCATAATATGCAAGGGTTATGCTTTTTTTTGTCCTCTCTGGACACAAAGAGCAAACATGTCCTTTCATGAGGAGTGACCTTTACATTGCACCAGGAGAATGAAAGGACAAGGCAAGAACAGAGGCAGATCTGTGTGAAAGGGGAGCCACACAAAGCGTGCATTGACTCTCCAGGTTGGTGTTGGGCTGGGCCCAGAGCAGGTCCTTGTCTCCACAGACAGCAGAGCCCTTCAGAAAAGGTGCAGTGCCTTGAAAACAGAGGTGCACAGACAGCAGAAGAGCTGCCTGGGTAGTTTTCTATAAGCCTATTATTCCCTGGCAAAGTCCATTTCTTTGAAATCCTAACTGTTTGCAGGAAAGGGTCAGTTTTAATAAATCCTTTTCTTTCTCTCTCTTTTTTTTTTTTTTTAAGAGAAGTTGTGTTCATTTTTAACTTTTTTTCCCCCCCCTGATTGAAATAAATTTTCTTATAGCACTTCCAATAACTAAAACTAAGCTAAAACACCAACATGGCCAGAAAGGACAAAAGAAAACTCCACAGAAATGTTTTTACTGCCCTAACCAGAGTGTAGCTTTGGAAAAACTTAAGACTTTCAAGTTTTTGTCTGGATATTATCCCTGGGACAAGAAGACCTGGTTTGTGCAGCTCAATGTCATGCTGCTTCTTGTAGTAATTTTGCAGGACATGAACACTGATGTTACGGGTAAAGTAAATCTATTTTGCACCTTCCTCTGATTTCCTTTTTCCTCTTTGATGTTCACTCCTACTAGAACGTTTTCCCAGGTGCCATTCTCAGGTTGAATGCAGCCTGATTCACATCTCATGCCAATTACTCTGACATTGTTAGGACTAAGCCAGTTTACACCACCTGAGCAATATGATTATTTAGCAGCAGTTTCAGTCCTCTGCCTCCTCCTTCAAGATTTCTGCTGTTGGTGAAGCCTTTGAATGAAAACTATCCCCTTTCTTCCCCCTCAGAAAAAAAAATAAAAAAGCAACTGCATTAACTCCTGTATTGGTTAAAAGGTGAAAAATATTAAACCATAGCTGAAAAAAGGGTGGATTTCTTTTATTTTTTTCATGATCCTGAAGAATTGAACCTGTATCCCTTCCAGGCCACATCCTGCTTTATATTTGAAATGCAGAATAGAGAAGACAATGCAGAACTTGTCAAACCTCCTTCCTTGTAGTGAGGTCCCAAAAGTGGCAAACAGTTCTCCTTGACTTAGTTGATGGTACCCTCTCTCAAACCTGCTTTTGACCAGAAGCCATCAGAGCTGAGCAAAAAAACCACAAAAAATGATGGGAATGATGGAAAAAAAACACAAAACAAAGGAGGGAGGCTTAGAGTGCCACTGGCTGTGTGTTTTACTGCAGCATCACTTGCTTTCAGCCACACAGCCTCAGCTGCCCCTTTGTGCTCACAGGGACACCTCCTCTCCTCTCACATCTCCTGGTAGAAAAGGAGTGAGTTGGCCCCAAGATCCAGCAGCAGGAGGGTGGAACAGACTCCATGCAGAAAGGACCTGCACCCTAAACCCAGTTCTGTGCTCACCTGTCTGCACTGAGCACCCCTACAGCTCTTCTTAAAGCTGCCTCTTTCCTTCTCAAGTCACCATCACAGCATTCCCACTGCACCTCCCACCCTTCCAGCAGTGCCTTTACCTCACACCACACTCCAACCCCATTATCCCACCCATCTCTGCAGCAGCTGAAACCCCTCCTGTCACAGACCCCGGTGCTGTGACCAGGCTGAGTGCAGATAATCCCAACACATCTTCACTTCTCGGGAAAAACCCCCTTTAGCACAGTTTCCCACCCTGGCTGTGCTTTCCTGCGTTGCCACTCAATTTATTGCTCCTGATACATGGAGGTAACTGCCCTGAGGACACTGAAAATAAATCTTTTTAAACTGATGCACTTGGGCCCCTGCACAGAGTTGCAGTGATGGATCTGGAGGAGGAGCAGCCTGGAAAAGGGAACAACTGGCTGGAGAAGGGCAGAATCCTCTTAAGCTGCCTTTGCTTTCAGAGAAATTGTGATGCAGAGCCACCCTTTCCTTGTGTTTTTTTTTCTGTTTTGTTTACCTTTGGGCAACGACTGTGTTTATAAAAACACAAATAATTGGCATATGTTAGATACGAATCCAACAAAAAATGACAATTAGGGGGAATGAGAGTGTGGATTAGAATTTAGTACCTAGATCTGCACTCATTCCAAATTCAGCAGCAGACTTGGGCATCTGGCTTCAGTTTTGTTTGTGCATTTGTTTGTTCACCTTTTTATGTGTTTTGTTTCATTTCAACTGATAAATACAGACACAGATATGAATGATGTGAATCTCCCCAAATTTCAGGATATGACTTTGGCCTTTTGATCCAGAACTCACCTGAACTCAAACCCAAGTAAATGGATTTTTTTCCCTTGTAATAACTATGTTAAAAAAGTACAAAAAACCACCCTGTAACTCATAGTGCTGCTCTTCTACGTTTTTAAAATACAGGCTGTAAATACATCTGATTTGAGGCCTAATGTGTGACAAGATTCACACACAGTGATAATATCTTCTATTAAAGTAACGGATATTGTTGGAAAGAACTTCAGCACACCTCATTTTCTTTGAAACTCTCACCATTCCATGCACCATGTTCGGCATATCCACAACCTCAGGGGCTCTCAACCCCCAGTGGGTCCTACAGGCACAAATCCATTATCACAATATCTCAAACACGGGGAAAAAAATGTCAGGGGTAGCAGGGAAGGAGGTTTTTTATTTGTCTTTCTGTTACAGATTTCAGATTGAATCTGACAGACAATATCCAGATTATCTGCTCAGCATGAAAACAAAGAAAGGTGTTTTTTTTTTTCATTTTGGTGAAAGCTGAGGTGTGTACTAATGTCTTGAGGGCTGAGAGTGTTTCAAACATCCATTACCATAAATTAGCCCTAAATTATTGGAAGCTGGCAGCCATCAGTTCTCTGGTGTCCCTTGCCCAGTTTGCAAACCAAACAAGGATGTGGACACTTCATGTTCCCCCCTGGCCTGTGTCATTTTGTACTAGGGGATGTCTTGGTGTGATGTGTCCAGAGGAGGCTTTGTTTGCTTGTTTGCACATTGATCTGTGAGTGAGCAAGAGAAAACTCAAACACCACCTTCTTATCAAGTGAGAAAATTGAAGTCTGGTGTTCTGATACAACTATTTCTAGTGGGAGCCTCAGTGGTGTGGAGGAGAGGAAGATGTATCCACACTTGAAGATTAAACCCTGCAGTAGAAGGCATCCACTTTTCCTTGAAGATTTCAGCTCTTTCATGAATCAATTTAGAGGCTTCAGACAGACATTTTTACCAAGACACGTCTTAGAAGCCTGCAAAGCTTTTTGGCCATCAGTGAGACTTGTATGAGTCTCCTCTCTCTGTCAGAGGCCCAGCTTGGTGTGCAGGAGTAGAAACTGCGTCATGACAGGGAAATGCAGGCTCATTCCCACAAAAACTCCAGATGCAGGTGGCACCAAAGAAGATCCAATACATCTCCTGGAATGCTTCATCCCAAATATATTTTGCTTTCTTTCAGGAGGTGGCTTGGTAGCACTGGTGTGGTTTAGTGTCCATGATGGTATTGGGTCAAAGGCTGATCTTTCTGATCTTGGAAGTCTTTTCCATCCTTCATGATCTGATGATCCTGTGAGTCATGCACTGCATGGAGGCTGTGGTGAACTCGGGGTGTGGGTGTTAAACTCACACACACACAGAGGCACAAGCACCAACCAAACCTGGGATCCTTCTCTGCTCACAACAGTGAAGGTTGGATACAAAATCATAGAATGGTTTAGATGGGAAGGAATCTTAGAGATCACCCAGTTCCAACCCCCTGCCATGGGCAGGGACACCTTCCACCAGACCAAGCTGCTGCAAGCCCTGTCCAACCTGGCCTTGGACACTTCCAGGGATGGGGCAGCCACAGCTTCTCTGGGCAACCTGTGCCAGGGCCTCCCCACCCTCCCAGGGAAAGGTATACAAGTTAAATACACATTGAGAGATGTGGCAGCACTTTCCACTCACATTATAGTCACTTTTTCCTGGTGTAAATGGCTTCTGAGAGCAGAGGGCGAACTCCAGGTTGTTGTGTCTAATGGTCCTGAGCAAAGGCTCTAACTCTGGATGTGTTTGTGTGTTTATAGCCACACAGGAGAATCCTCCACACCATTAGGATCCATGCATTAAAATCCATGCCATCCTCTCCTTTAGCTGGGTACTCTCAGAGCTCTCCAATCCCTGTCACCCACCAGGATGTATTGTATCTGTACTAACTAATTTCACAGCCCGTAAATTACAGGCATACCCTGCGTATCTCCATCTCATTAGAGAAGGTTAATTTAAGCAGACAATCAACAAAAATACAGAAAACTAGTTTGGAAAGAGGATTTTGCTGTGTCTCTGACAGACAATGAATTCACAACCCCAACATCTGCTACCACTAGAGAGAAAATGCTGGAGGAAAAAAAAAGAAAAAGAAAAAAAAATACAAGAAAGAAACTCATTGCTATTTCCTCTGATGAATGGTGAATTTCCAATTAGCATTTTAATTACTCAAGCCAGACTTTCAGTTGTTTGATGATCACAAGACATTCCATAAGCAACAAGTCATCTTGGTTTGACAACATGTGCTGGGGTAATGCATAACACACTTACAGGGGTTGGTCTGGGAGACTGGCTCTCTTCTGGAAAAATCCTACAGCTTTAATTGCCCTCAAGTATTTATTTATAGTTTTACCTAGTTTTTGTATAGTTTATATAGTTGTCCCACCTTAGAAAAACCTACAGCAACACTGTTGTACCTGAGGGCTTCGGAAGAAATGGGATGGATTTAACTTCGGGCAGATCCTACAGCAAATCCATCAGCAGGACCCCACACATACGAACCTGTGGTTTTTTCCCCTGGGAAGACTTCCTTTTCTCTCATTTTTTTGTGTGCTTCTCAGCCTTATGAAGACATTGGATGTCCACCATACAGCAGCCTCTGTGGTGCAAAGTTACCTGCACATCATGGATGTATATCCATCATCTATGAAAACACAGCCCCTTCTCCCCTGTGGTTGTAATAAAATATCAGAACCAAATCTGTTTACTTGGAGAAAAATTACATATGGGGCAACCATTTATTCAGAGCAAAGGAGACCAAACCAACCAACCCAGCAGTGCCCATTTCATTAACTGGACAAATGAGAGGTTTGTAAGTTCTTGGCAGTCTGATGGATAAAGGTACCTTGTCAGAAGGTCCCTCCAGATTGAGTTGCAAACAAAAGAGAGGAAAAGCTTGGGAGGAAAAGGAGATTTGTGGTTTCAGAATGAGCAGATGTGACTGGGGGCTCTGGTTTCTGTGTTGCATTAACACAGGGAGCACACAGTGCTGTCCAAATACTGATACTGGATGGACATTGGTCCTCTTTTCTTTTCTTTTTCAAAGTGCTCTTGTCAAATAAATCCTTTGCTGCAACTTAATCCTTCTTGCTTTCCAGATTCCACTCCTGCATTCCCATCCTTTCAGCCTGAGTGAGGATGACCAGACTCTCTCCCTTCTTGCATTATGTTATTTATGAATTTATGTTATTTTTCCCTCAAAGGTTTAAATATGGACATGCAGAAGCTTCATCAGCACCAGGAGCAGAGCTGTGTAAATCCCACAGGGATGTCCAGGGAAATGAGAAAAAAAAAAAGATAAAAATTATCTCTACCTCTCCTTTTCTCTTTCTGCCCCAGCAGCCTCACAACCCCCACATCCTCTTTTCCCCTTTCCTCCTTCCAATTCCTCCTCTTGGCCCATCCCTTCCAACCCACAACAGTCTGGTAGAGTTTCACCAATGCAGGCAAGTGGAACGCTTCACTTCCAGTCCCTGAAAGAGGCCAGGGCACAGAGGAGTTTATTATATCATAAATTAGAACATGAAAAGCTAATACATTTTATACATTTGTCAGAGAGAGAGAGAGAGAGGAGAAAAAACCTTTGCTGCCAGGTTCCTCATAGCAAATCTGTCATGTTGGAGAGAGGCTGCTGGAATGGAAGTGTTTACAGACAGATAGAGCCCTGGTGCAGAATAGCAAAGCTTCCTGCTGGCTATCAGGAAGCTTCAGGGCTGTCACAGGAGCCAGGATAGAGTTCTCAAGCCAAACCTCACACAGCCCCACCATAAACACCTCATTCCTTCTTGTGTGGGGATAAAATAATGCCCAGCAGAGCTGGGGCAGAGCTGTCTGTGGCTGCCCTGGGCTTTTAGAGTGTGTGTCTGAAGACTCAGGGGATGCTGCTGGTGCTTGTTTTGTAGGTCTCAATTTACTGGTGCTGCATTAGAGAAGAAAGGGGAAAAAACACGTCCAGAGAAGGGAATGGAGATGGGGAAAGCTCTGGAGCAGAACAGTAGTGAGGAGCAGCTGAGGGAGCTCATCCTGGAGAAAAGGAGGCTCAGCAGGGACCTTGTTGCTCTCTACAACTCCCTGAGAGGAGGTTGTAGCCGGGTGGGGGTTGATTTCTTCTCCCAAGTAACAAGTGACAGGACCAGAGGAAACAGCCTCAAGTTGAGCCAGGGGGGGATTAGATTGGACATTAGGAAGAAATTCTTCACTGAAAGGGTGGTCAGGCATTGGAACACAGCAGTGGTGGAATCACCATCCCTGGAAGTGTTCAAAAAGAAGCACTTTGGGATATGGTGAACTGGTGTTAGCAGTTGGACTTAATGATCTGAGAGGTCTTTTCCAGCCTTAATGATTGTATGAGTTTGAGTCAAATCCCAGATAGGATAATACAGAGGAATTTTCTGAGAAATCTCTTTTACCTGCCAGGTACCCAGCCCTTGGCTCTCTTGTTCTGTGCTCATTCCAGGTGGATTGTCCCATTTTAGTTGAGCTTTTCCCCAGTCCCACTGCACCTCCAGTCCCCATCATGCTGCATTTCTGCTGCCTGAAGAGCAGAGCTGCCTGGCAGATCCAGTGATGATGGTCTTCATACCTCTTTCTTCAAAACTCAAGGCAGGAAGGCATTTCCCAGGCATAATCTCCCTTGAAACAGTCACCAAGTCAGACTTAATTAAGACAAAGAACAGCAAAACCCAATCATAATTAAAAGTTAGAGTCCTTTGCACAGAAGAGAAAGTAAAAGGAGCCAGTGCTGGAAGGAGCATCATGTCTGGAGCTGCTGTTCCCCCACAGCCAGGCTCTTTATCCATGAGGACATAGCATGGAAGGTGGCAGGTGCTGCCTGACAACAGTTTAGCTGGAATTATGCACAAATGACCTCACCTGAACTTCTCCAGGCTCACCAGTCCCTCCTGCAGCTGCTGAACTGGTGAATGAAAGGCAATAGCTGATGCTTTGGTTATTTCAGCTTTCACCACCCCCAACCCTCAGGACACAGATGGAGCAGACCTGGGAGACTGTTCCTTTTGGGAACATTTCTGCAGGGGTAGAGATGCACTTGGACACAGCATTGATAGAAGGTTGGGTGGTAACAAGAACAGCCATGGAAATCCATGTAACCCATGATCCTGTCCTGACATCAGCTGGTAGCCAAGAGCAGTATAGGAAGAAGGGAAGTACACAATTCTTCCTCTAGATGCTTTTCCAGCCCCTTGAAAACTAACAGCAGCTCCCTCAGTTGCTGACCCTTGCCAGTCATTCACAGATCCCTTTTCCTTGACTCCTGCCCCAGCTCTTTGTGCAGGAGCCACTGCATGCACATTCTCAGCTCTGTGCTACTGACAGCCAGATCCCTTTGCCCCTTTCTCACAGAAGGATTTTGCTCTTTCCACCCTTCAAACTCCTTCCTTTTCTCCTCTTCCCCAGCCCCTTTGCTCCACTTAGGAGAAAGAGTATTGGTAGTCCAAGAGTTTGGGGCAGACACCAAAACACAGCTGAGGAGAGGAGCAGGACCAGTCTGTTGAGCTGTGCCTCACCATGGCTCAAATCCATCTATCTCCAGACCTTTTCCTGGCTCCCAGGGTTCTGCCCTGGCCTCCTAGCCAGGGTGGCTTATTCAGGCACTCACAGAAGCTGCCAGACAAAACACTCCAGATTAATTTCACTCTTTTCCTCTCTCTTTTTAGAAACTTTTAATTAGTCCCCAACTCAGCACCATTATTAGTATTTGTTATTAAGTATTAAAATCGCTCACCCCCAGCTCCTTCTCCCCCTGCTTCCCTCTTCCAGCCCTTTGTTTTAATTGTTATATTTTTTCATCAGTGATCAGCCAAGCTTCCCTAATGATCTAGACTCATTTAAAGGGTTTATAACTCTGGCACAAAACTCCAATAAAAAAGCGGCAGCCTCACTGGGAACCTCCTGGGGCTACTCAGCAGCCAGGAACACAAACTCATTTACCACTTGCTTGTTCCCCCCTTTTCTTAGTCACCATCACCCCTTCTGTCAAAATATCTTCCTCTGCATGCACAGAAAGCCTTCACTTTTCCTTTTCCACAGCTTTTCCCTCTTAATTCTTCTTTCCCTAAGGATCAAGGCGGGAGAACTGGAAAAAGCCTTGATGAGGCACGTGGCGAAGTTAACAGCAAATAGAGTAAACCCACTGTTCCTCCCAGTCTTTTCCCTGCCTATGCTGCATTCCTGTCCCCTCTCAAGAGGAAAAACATAAAGAGTCCTAGTGAGACTGAGGAAAGAAATGATCTGGCTGTATTTCTCCTCGAGTATATTTAGCAGTTGCAAGTTACCCCTCTGGAGATCTTAAAAGCCTTTTTTTACAGATCTGCAAGTCAGCACTGCCTTTCCCTCATTGCTTTTCTCCCTTTGAGATAGGTGTGGATTTACACACCAGACAAAGGGTGATTTGGCAACAACCTGCCTTGGCCCAGCTTCCCATGGAGTACAGATGTTGCTTCCCAACCTGCCTTTAGCCTTGTGCACAGCCAGCAGTAAATTCATGGGGATCCAAGCAGGAATAAGCTGTTCTCCATGAACACAGATTTTTACTTAGACTTTTACTTAGATTTTTACTAGACTTTACTTAGACTGCTTAGGGTCTAACCTGACCTGCTGGGCTTCTTGCCCATGGCCTTGGGCACTGGGCAATTGGCCAGTGTCAGGGGCAAGCCAGGAGGACACATCTTTCCTCTGCTGATCCCCCTGTACCAAGGTTTTTTGGGGAAAATCTCGCAGAAGTTATTCCCTCTCTGTATACACACAAAACCCTTCTGAAATGAAGAGGAAGGAAGGGAGCATGAATGGTACAAAGGAAATGAGTGAAGTGAGAAATCACACTGGTGGATTTCTGTCACCTGCCTTTAGCCATCTGCCATGTGGGTGCTTCAATCTGAGCTGGTCACTCTGGGCTTCTCATTGGTAATGCCAAAAGGAACATAAACACTTGTAACACCCTGATTATCCTGCCCTTGTAACCCAGCAGGATTTTGACCCTTTTACACTGAAAACCCCGGTTCTTCCAGCTGATGTGTTTGCCAAAGCCGTCCATTTCAAAATTATGGAGCAAACGGTGCCATTAAATGGCCTTGCTTTGAAGTCACTATTACTCCCAGAAATGTGCCTGACAACATCTCACCCGCAATGCCCATCTGAGCCACAATTGTATTGATACAATCTACAAGCAGCCTTTTGTTCTCACTTGAAAGGAGCTCAGCTGAAAGGCCCATCAATGTGCTCAGTCATCTTCAAAAAGCCGGAATCATTTGGTGGGAATAAACAATTGGAGCTCTTCAGTTAGTCATTTTGAAAAGGACAATTTCCCAAGGAACTTCAGCACTGTCCTCCCTCCCGTGGCTGCTGGGCTCCTCTGAGAGATGATTTCTGGAGCTGGCCAAGCTGCTTTGACACAGATTTCTCACCAGCACTGGGGAGAGAGATAAATAGCAAAATAAAACACACACCCCCCCATCACTGTATTTCATGAAAGGTGGAAAACATCATGTTTTGGGGTATTTAAGCAACAGCATTGGGATTTCAGCTTGGGCTGAAAGTGCAGCACACTAGGTAGGGTCTGTAGAGAATGTCTGCAATCAGAGACCTGGTTGGGGATACAAAGCTGTCTTCTCCTTGTTTCCAGCTGCTACATTTAATTAAAAGAAAGCTAAACAATCCATTACATTAAATTACTTTCTGCACATTACTTTTCCACATAGACAACTGAAATGGTTGCCACAGGGATGTTATCTGACCACAGATTGGAAAGGAGATAACCATTCTCAAAATTATTCCAGTCTTGCTTGAAATATCACCCAGACGAGCTGGTCAGGAGTCATTCCCGACTGCGTGAGGGACTGGAGGAGCTGGTGGGGATTTACCAGGAATGTGAGGAGCAATAATGAGCTGCAATCCCAGCCTCATCTTGTTTATTCCTGCATCATATCACATGATGGTGAAGGTGCCAAATCACTATAATACAGCAAACAAAAGGACTTCTTTCATGTTTCCTCTCCCTACTCTCTGCCTCCTTCACCACTGAATGTGCAGTTCATAAAATCATACCACAAGACAGTCCTTACACCAGTTGATGTCTGAGGGTTTCTAGTCAGTACCAAGCAGTCCATATATCTTCTTTCAGTTTCTACCTTAAATACTCCTTTGATATTAGAAGTCAAATATGCCAGGGATATCTTGAAATATAACATGGAAGCAGAATCTGTAGGAGAACTCCTTGTTCCCGTGAGCATTTTGTTTTCCTTCCAACTCTTGTTTGAAGAAGGATGTCTTCCTTTGAAGATTGGGAGTCTTCATCACAAACTCAGAGCAGATTTTGCCTCCTGGAGAGGAGCTGCTGTTGTTCCCTAGGAACACAGCCCAAGGCCAGACTAGCAGGGAAGGGGTGGTGGGTGAAGCCCTGCTCTGACAGCTGCTGGGCACTGCTGCCAAGCCCCTGCCTCGCCACTCTGCCATTTTTACAAAATTCAGGTCTCAAAGCAGCTCCCAAAGCATGAGCAGCTTGTGGCACAACCAGCCTGGACTGACTTCAGGAGGAGAACTGAACAAAACCAACATCCTGGCTCAACTCTGCTAGAGCTATGCCCTTATTTTCTGCACTCCACACCACTTTCCCTCTGAGAAAATTGTTGCCAAGTGGCTATTTTGAACATGGTTGAGTGCAGATTGTTAAAGGAGAGACAGGCTTCTGCTTCTGTCTTGCAGTCTATTTTTGCTTTATTCCCCATCTCAGACAAAAAACATGCAGAGGGTAAGTATCTGTTTACTGTTTGTGTATAATGCATTATGGGATGAAATTGTCTCTTCTTCCCTCATTTACAGCATTTGCACCTCATCCTGTGCTGACCTCCCAGCAGCAACACGGACCTTTATGCCCACAAAGCTCCAGCACTATCATTCTTTCCCTTTGCTGGCCTTCCAGAAGTGCAATGCCATTGGCTTTGGGTTTCAGTTCACAGCAGGAAATGTATTCACTGCTTGGAACCAGAGTGACAGGCTCACTCTGTCTCACATTTGCCCAATTTGAAGCCTATGAACTGCAGGACTGGATTTTCAGTTATCAACATCCTCTTAACCCAAGCAGCATCAGCCAAGTCCTTCAGTGTTCTCATCCAGACAAGCATCTTACCCTAATACCTTGTGAATTATCCCCTCCACTCTCTGAGTTTGAGGTCACAGGGAGTACAAAACAGGAATCACAGATTATGCTGATAGTCGGGAGAGAGGAGGAGGAAGAGGGGAGCTCAGGTTGTGTCTACACTTTGTCATGGTTGTAGTAAACACAAAGCTTTTGGTTTTACAAGAAAAAAACCCACATTACCAATTAATCACCCACTGAGTAGCATCCTGCTTCCCTTCCCATCCTGCTTCCCTTTGCTCATGTCTTCATACAAAGAAGTTATTCCTACAGTTTTATGGAAACGAGGAAACCTTACACTGAGGACTGAAAGAACCAAGAACCAACCCAAAAGGCAGTAGGTCAACCCCATTAACAACTAACTGGTATTATATTTATGATATTTTCTCTCTGACTGTTTTTAATTCCCCCCCCAACAGTATAAGCTCTCCCTCCTCAAAGCTTTCAGCCTCCTCTTACATTTCCATGGTCATTGTACTGGACTGTGTATCTGCAGTTCTCCCTCAGCACTGAGCAAAGATGGAGTGAAAAGAATGATGTTTTTCAAGCCCTGGAGTCAGGTCCTCAGTGTTCTCAGCATCTGACTCTAGCCTGCAGAGGTGTGAATCAATGTCTGCTTTCCCATGTGGTCATGCCAGATGGTTGGCTCAAAACCCATCATTTCTTTACAGCAAAACTCACTAGACACAGACAGTAACCATAAGATATATTGGAAACTCAAATCTTGTATAATTGAGACTGCCAACACCCATGCAAAAGATCCTTCACCCTACTACTTATGTCAGCTCTTCAAGAATGGTTTCTTTGCTGAATATGTCCTGAAAACACTTCAAGGCAATGACAAAAATAAATCTTTACAGTTAGCCTGCATCTTCTCATTCTGAAAGGTCTCATTGCTACTTCTGAACTTTGATTGTCAAGTTGCATTCAAGGAATCATTTCACATGCCCCAAAAGGCAGCAGCACTTCCAAGGAAAGCTTAAAAGCAGCTACACAGGACAACAGATCACGTGCTGTTATTATTTCATTGTCTGTGGCCCGATTGCAGTGGGATCTGGAATTTTTTGGGGGTGGATGTTTCCTACTACGTCACATTTACCTTCTACAAAGGCATTGGGAATTCTGCCCTGGTGGAATTGTGAAGAGAGTGCTGGAGATAATATTATTCAGTAAAGCAAATAAAAATTTCAGGAGACTGTGTTGAAAACAATCATATGCTTGGGAAGTCTGGCACTGTGTATTTAGTGACCACAAGAGGTCAGGGCATCAGTTTTCCACTGCATCTTGAAAGCAACATCTCTAAGAGGCTGGAGCTAGGACACTATTTTAGGTATGGCGGTTCAGTTAGGAAATTCCATCCTTAAACATTCCTTAACAGGGGTTAACACAGGAGCAACTGTCCTTCCTTTTGTTGCACTTGCTTCTCTCAGAGTAATAGTCAGGTTTGTCTTTCTTCGTGTTCCTCAGATATACAGAAATATTATATTTTATAGTAAGAGCCACAATCAACCCCTGCACTTCCCTGGCACAACAAGACTCCCTTCCTTAGGAATAAACCATGCTGGTGACAAACCTGTCTCAGGTGTGCAGAGTTTCCTCCTACAGAAGCTGTTAAACATCACAATCCTCCTTTTTCTCCCTGCCAAATCCTCCAGCATGAGTAAAAGGTCAGTATATGAGTACATGCCATAAATATATATACATATTTGTATGTATGTGACAAAATATATCAGTATATAACAGAAAATAGACTACACATTTCAACTGCAGGTTAAGACTATTTGTGCAAATACAGTTCTCCATCTATGAGGGGTCTGTGTCAGGGAGAGACAGGAAAAAGGAGCTATATAAAATAGAAATATATTCTTTACATATATATATTTTTATACAACTGTAGGAACTATGTACACACTTGCCCTCTGAGAACCACTTTCTGCAGCACCTGTTTTTATTAATGTACTTTTTCTAGAGAGTGCTCTGCCCAGGTACAAACTGGGCTTGACCCAGTTTGATGTATAAAAGCAGACCCAGAGATTGCTGCCTGTGATCTTAAATGATGAATTTTTCATATACAGCCTGGTTTCATTGGAAAGTCCAGCCTTGGTCCCCATCTCTGGCTGCAGCATGTCGCCTTTAGCAGGTTCTGCTTTGTGATATTGCATTTCTTTGTTTACTCTGCATGGTGCCAAGAAATGCCTTCTTTCCCCCCTTCTTTTTTCCTTTTCTTTATTTTTGAAGTGAAAGTTATTAAGCTACTTCCAGCATAATACCTCTAAATGCCGAGTCCGTGAGAGGGAATTTTAACTTGGTTAATCTGACACAAATGAAAAACTATTCAAGGTTTGAGATGACTGTAAAGTTTAGTGTCACGGCTTTTTTTCAGTAGAAAAAAAAGGGTTTCCAGCAAAATTTCATTTGAACAGTTGGAGTTATTTATTTCTTTTAAAGTTGGGCATGTTTTAAAGGCACAGTAACAACTGAACTAATGGTCCTGCTCAGTGCTGGGAGGGGACCTGGGGCAGGAGGGATGTGGGGCACTGGGTAACTGCTCCCACTGTGTGAGCTGGATCCTGTAGGATTGCTCGTGGCTGAAATGGAAATGTCACTCTCTTAAAAGTTAAATTTCAACTGCCATCGTTTCTCTGACTATTATCAGCAGAGGGAAATGGGAAGGAGAAGCTCACTGTGATACAGAAACCTCAGCTGTCTGAGATAATTCCTTTCCTTGCTCCAAACCATTACAACTGAATTGAAGACATCTTGGGGATGTTCCTCGTCCTAAAACTTTTTCATTTTTCATTTGCACGTCTGGAGGCAAAAAGACCCAAAATCTGCCAGAGTTGAGCTCTGCCAGTGCTCAGAGGGGTGGTCCCAGGACAGTGGATACGCTCCAACATCCAGGGAGACAACAGATCAGGAGATGTGAGAACCCTTTTCAGATCCATGCCATGATCTGGAGGAGTCCCAGCATCTTTTGCTCCATGAAGGAGTGAGTGGGGTGTGTGCCTGTGTGTTGTTTTCACCTCTGAGCAGCAGCTGGGATAAATGGGCTGAGGCTTCCCTCTCGTTTTTGCTCCAAGAGTCATGTATCAGGTTTTCCACAGCTGAACTGAAACCCATGATTCATAATCAGTTTCGTTTGCGAAATGTTCTTCTAATTGATCAGATGGAGACCAATTTCAGTGGGGGAAACTGAACCCTGAGAAAATTAATTACCCATCAGGCTAAACCCATTTCCTTTGGCCCAAGTACAGCTTATTGTATGTTACTGAGAGATGACTGGCTGTCGAGAGAAAGGCAATGCTATAATTCTTTCTAGGACACGCTACATTGGAAGCAGATAAAGTGCTGCTGGCTGAGGGCACTGGCTATGCAGAGTGGGGAGGTGGCACAGGGAAAGGGGTAAAGGGACAGTAAATACATGGCAAAAGGCTCAGAGGGAGTAGAGATAACAGAAAGTAGAAAATACACCAATTTTAAAATCCCAGAGGCTCCCAGGGATTAGTCACTACAGAGTTTGCCTTTGGGGACAAGGGGCTTTGACATTCACTGTGCCTATTTGGTGCTTATTTTACACCTGTGAGATATGGAGGGATGTCACAGACCCTGGGCAAAAGGCACAGGCAGAGGGAGATTGTTTTGCTGTGATGCTCAGGTAATGAGGGCAGTGAACTTAGCAAGGCTCCACAGCCTCGGGGCAGGAAGGCTCAGAATAAATGCTGTAACTGAGCAGAAAGCACTGGGGAGTAAAAGGAGGTTCTCTTTCCTCCTTTAGGCTGAGGAGATGCACAGACCCAGGGACTCACAGGTGGCTCCAGAGGAGGAGTGTGTTGCACACTGGTGCCATGTAGCCCATCCCTGCATGGAAACTGCTGCTCTCACGGCTGACTGACATTCCTTTCCCTTCCAAGGGCTCCTGACATCAGGATACCAAACTCAAAGCCCTCCAAGACAGGAGGTGTTACAGATTTTTTAATTAAAGTCAATTGGGTAATGAAAGTGGCAGGAGTATGTTCCCACTCTATGAATGGATAAATTAAAGCTCACAGCAAAGACGGCAGCCACGGAGTCTGTGAGGAGAGCAGATTTTAGATGGAAATCCTAATGACTGCCATCTTGAAGCTAATGACATCCTGCCCACACAACTCTGCCAGCTTCTAGGGTAGCAAAATAACCTCAAAGGGAACATGGATCTCCTTCTTTTTAGACTGGGGCTTCAACAGTGAAAAACATCAGTGTTACAGGATACTCAGACTGCAGTCCCCTGACAGTAAGAGCCAGCTACTCTCCAGCTGCTCCAGGTTAATAGAAATACTTCCTTGGCCAGACCCCAGCACAAAACAAAATAGGATTTACAGCCAGAGTAAAGCTAATCAAAGAAAAAGGACAAAGGTTTATCAGCAGCCAGAATTTTTCAGAAGCAAAGAAGTTAGTGATGTCTGGGTCAACAATGTTCTCCTGCTTCAGAGAGCTCTCAATGCAGATTGCTTGGGGAATTCCTTACCTTGAGGGAAAGTTTTAACCCTTTGACTTTTGAAAGGACAGGATTTAGATTCAGGTGTATTTATTGGAAAACCTCAAATTCAAACAAAATAATCTCTCTGTTGTTGCCAGCCTTTTATCAGTGTCTGTGTGGATGTGCTCAGTGTAAATGCAATGTACTTAAGAAACAAGGGTTGAGTAGAGTGACCTCTTCAAATGCAGATGTCAGGCTTCTTTAAAGCCCTGGGGTTCAAGGATCCCAAAGCTGGGTTAAGGCTCCTAGCCTGCTTTCCTCCTCTATCCACCTTTTTCTTGCTCCAGGACAGAGGATGGCACAACCGAGAGTCAGGCTCAGTGTGTTTCTCAGAGGAAAATACAGTTCTACAGTAATTCCTAATGGTACATCATGGAATTCTCTTCTTAAGACAGGATGTTCCTTCTCACAGGCACGGCATCAGAGACCTCTGTTCCCTAAATCTTGAGTGCTCCAGGGCTCCATCTCCCTGGCAGGTCAGCTGGGAGCAGGCAATCAGCTGCTATGGAAGAGGGAGGGAAACCTGCTTGGGAGCAGTGAGGAGATGTGGAAATCACCATGTAACAGAGAAAATTGAAAAAAGTGCCCACAGAATTAATAATATTGAGATAACAGCTATTCTATTTAGGACCTGTGACACAGCCAAGGTGTAATAAAACTGGAAATCAGAATGGATGGAAGCTGATCCATTCAGGTTTATGGCTACTGTTAGTTTCTGATAGATCCTGAGAGTTTACTAAGTGAACACCACACCACCTGTCTCTTAAACCAGATTTCAAATCTCTTGCAGCAAGAATACTTTTATTAACCCTCTTAGTGGGTTTGACTTGATTCTTCTCCTCCTGGGGCTACAACAGGAAGAGTCAGAGCTCTCTGAAATGAAACATCAGTTTTGAAGGGGCAAATTGCATTCACAGCATAGTTGTAAGCCCATATTTTTACAGGGAATTTTGTGTGGCACAGGAAATATGAAAACACCCAAAAGAATTTGGGGGAGATATGTCACTTTAACATGGTACCACCCATCAGCTGAGCTACTCTAACAGAGGTTGTGTCCACATTTATCCCTAAGATCTTGGATAAATTGTAAAACCGTACTACTTGGCTCCAGCTTGCCTTTTCTCTTTTTCTCTGCCCCTCCCCTCTTCTATTTTTCAATAGAAAATAAAAGTAATAGAAAAAATATTAAAATACAAAAGCTGTTTTCTAAGTACTCATTAATTTTAACATCCAGAAAAGATTGATGAAAGATCAACATGCACTTATTGAACAGAAATTCAGGAGAGCCGTGAGGTGAACAGTGATTCTCCTGGAGAACGGTGCTGGTCCAAGTGCAGCTCACCTGGCCATTCATTCAGTGCCCACTGAGGGGGAAAGGAGATGAGATATTACTCCATTATAGTCTGGAATGTATAATTCATACAATGCCAATGCAATAATGATAAATGATTGAATTGCTCACAAAGGCCATTCTTCACACTTTAGCCCATTTTAAAAAATCTTTTTTTCCTCTCCTCTAAACTTTCCCTTAATGACTCCCCTCCTTGCCTTTGCTTCCCTTGCAGACACTTGGAAGAGATGCTCTAAAGAAGCAGAAAAAAAGAGTTGTGTGAGAAGCCTCGAGATGTGGAGAAGTTGTGGATATTAGGAACAATTTATTTTCTGTGAGAGTGGTGAGGCCCTGGCACAGGTTGCCCTGAGAAGCTGTGGCTGCCCCATCCCTGGAAGTGTCCAAGGTCAGGTTGGACAGGGCTTGGAGCAACCTGGGCTGGTGGAAGGTGTCCCTGCCCATGGCAGGGGGTGGAATGAGATGAGCTTTAAGGTCCCTTCCAACCCAAACCAGTCTGTGGTTCTATGATTCTAAATATCCCTCTCTCTTTTTGTCCATTATGAATGTACATGGGAAAATAAGTATGTATGAACCAGCTCACTTGATAACATCCCTTTACCATCTGATTAAAGACAACTTTTGGTCATGGTCTTATTGAGAGATTTGTCTGCACTTTAATTTCCTCCTGTGTTCCGTGGGCAAGATGAGTAGGATTAAGGAAGGATAGCACCATGTTCTAGATCACTGCTTGGTTTCTTTGGTCCATTGTTTGGCCTCTGTGAGATGACAGGAGGCTCTTGCATGTGCACTGCAAGACAAACAAACCACAGCGCTCTGAATCCTTGGGCTGGATGGGAAGTGTTCCCAGCTCCTGGCAATTCACCTGCTGCTGATTCACCCAGCCCTGCGTGGGCAACAGGTGCTCTGTATCCTTGGGAAAGGCCAGCAGCAGATGAGCAAGTGCTGGAAACGGGAGTTGGTAAAGAAATTGCACCTTGAAGAGCCACAGCTCTGCTGTAGATTGATCGGGAGTGGTGGGAGTATCCGTCATCCCTCGCCCCGAGCTGCTGCACCGAGGTAATCGAAACCTGAGGAGAAACTTGTAAAGATCACAGCACACAGATGGATGGACAGACAGCCAGATACATCATCGGCAAAAATAACAGCTTAAAATTACAGTTTCTGTTTGTGACCTCATTTCCCAAAGTCCTGAGTGCTCAGTTCAGAGGCACACGCTGTGGGAGCAGCCCCCACGGGAGTCAGTCTAGAGGCAGGTGGCTGCACTAGAGGCCTATTTTTGCAAATTTTTCTTGTGTGTGTTGGAAAAGGTGAGAATGCACAACCAAGGATGTTTTCTAAAGGTCGAACCTTTCTTTTTGCTGGAGCTTTGCCCCTCTGCTTTCTTTTCTTTCCAGGTACTCCCTAAGGACAGATTGAAACTCCATAGCTCTGAGCGCATCCTTTGTCCTTCTTAATCATTGTTAGCAGCCCAAAAGATGAGATAATGGCGACCCATCTTGGGGACTCTAAGATCCTGATTGTTCAGAAAGGTCAAAGAAAAGCCACGTTTCTAATCTTTGCAAAAGGAGAGATTAGCAGGCAGCCTTGCCGAGATGTTGAGGGGGGAAAAAAAAGGGAAAAAGAGAAAGGTGATATGAGGCTCTTTCGGTTTGACTTGGATACAAGGAGCCAGGAACCGTGAAACAAAACCATAACACTGAAAAGAAAGCAGGGGGGAAATTCCTCTGTGGAATACACAAGCAGCATGAGGAGACACTGGGAAAAAGTATGAAAAGACAAGAGCTGTGGGTAAAGAAAATTCAGCAATAAAACTAGTGAGAGTGCTCTTTATTTCTCCCGCATTCGAGGTTGCTGGCCTTCACCTCTGATTCCTGCGGGAGACTGGTATTGTAGCTGTTGTGGCTGAAAATAGGAATAGGACAGATGGAAAGACTGGATGGCATTTCTCCCCCATTAGTCTATACAAATTAAAGTTGATAGACAAGACTCGAGGAGTTGTCTGGGTTTCCTGTGGTCCACAGAGGGATCATCACCCGTGAAAGGCAATTCCACCCGTCATAAAAGAAGTGACTACTGCAAAGGGAAGAGATGAATCAGGAGGAATCATCCTCAATATGAATCTAGAGGAGCTCATCTGTCTTCTCTGGTTAAAGGGAAAAACAAACGGGGCGAGCTCAGGATGGAGGGTTAATCCCACCTCCCCCAAGGGAGAAAAATCCCACCCAGGAGCCTCTGAGGAGTCCCTTCAGGCTGGAGCAGATGCTGGAAGCACAGGGGGTCCTGTCCCATGCTCTCATCCCATATGATCAGTTATGGAAGGACTAAAAAACGCAGGAGCAGCAATAAACAGGAAAGGCTGTGTCACACACACCACATGATCACCTTGTTCAGCTCCATTTTGCCTCTGTTTCACCCAAATGATTAAGGAATATGTTAGGGATTGTGATTCCTGTTCCAGTTTTGAGGACATTCTGGCAGCAGATGAGAGAAGCATTTGGGGCCAAAGACTTAAAAAATTCAGGCCCAGATTTCAAGCATTTAAAGTTATTTTATGCTGGAAGTTTGGCTTGGGCACATCTTTAGTAGCTACTAGAATGAGACAGAATCTCCAAAGCTTTGGAAGTATTCCTAGTGCAAGAAACTACCAATTTCCATATTTTTGTTGCTCTTGATGTTTTTTGACACTCAGGAACAAACTGTCTTCATTTAAATGAGATGAGAAAAGTATCTCCTGCAAATTATGCCATTTCTTTTCTCCATTATGTTTTTCTGCATCTTCTGGCAGCGCTGCTAGAAAACCAACAGCAAACGGTCGAGTGGAACAGCAAAGACAATAACTTTAATGGAAAGAAATTGGGAACTGGGAGATGACACAGATTGCATTAAGGGAAAAAACGTGAAATAATATTTAATTTCCCTGGTCATAAATAATATGTCCACCCACATTACCAGCACATCAAAGATGACAGGAAAAATAGTCAGTGACATGCGAAAATATCATTATTTCTTCATTAAATGTTTTATATATTTATAAGTGGGGGGGGGAAATTAAAAAAGCACCCTGACAAGCAAAAATGTAACAGCTGAAGGGCCATTGAAGAAATGAATTAGAAGTGTGCAGGTGCAGAAATCAAAAGGAAAGGCAAAATATGTCACAGGGAAAACTTTGACTGTTGTCAGAACCCAGGTGGTTTTCAGAAGGGAAGTGGAACTGCTGCTGGGGGACTCTGGACACCCTTCAACCATAAATAGGCACCATTATCCCATCAGGGCTGTCTCTTGAGGTAGGAAAGGGCATCTCCTCTGCTGAGTATTTTTGTGCAGTGGTGGCTGGGCAAAAAGGGTTTGTACACAACACATTTCAGAGTGCACCAAGCTCAACACAAGAACTAGAGGTGTTGGGTTTTTGGTGTTGATTTTGCAGGAATCTACTGGATATTTGAGAAAGTCTTGGAGGTTGAGGCTGTGAAGTTAAAAGTAGGACTAGGACCCAGCAGGTGAATCTCAGGGGGGTTGCAGGTTCTATTTGCAAAGGGATTTACATTCCATGAGTGTCACTTAATCATCTTAATGGATTTCAGTTTCCTGTGCACACTATGGCTCACCCTCCAGGGACCCCAAAGAGCCAACAGTGGGTCAGTGAGGGCAGAAAAGGCTCCATATGGAAGATAACCTTTAGGAGAAAGGGAATATACGCTCCTGAATGTTTTTTCTTGTGTTTCTTCACTACACTGGTAGCCAATACCTCTGTAAGAAGTCAACACCAAGACACTAATTGTTTCTGTCTCTCTAATGATCCATCCTCTTCATCCCTCTGCAGCCCTGGTGACCAGAACACATCCATTCAGAGGAACATTATCACTGTCATTTCTGCTCCAGGACACACAGCATCGCTCATCAGCCAGGAGTCAAGGTCACCACACCCCCAGATGCACAAGGCACAGCCTCATCTCCTCTGCTCTCTGTGCTGCTGAGAACCTCCCTCCTCAGCCCTCACTAATGGCACCATTTACTGCTCCCCTCCAGATTGTTTAACAGATGCTCCTGATAAATACCGGAGCAGCTGAGATTCTGCAGGAAATGAAGCGCGGCTGCCTGGCTGCCAGTGAGGGATAGGAGACACTCGCAAGGTCTTTGGGATGGGTTTCACACCAGCAGAGGTATTTGGCCCTTTCACCAGCACAGAAAAGTCTGTGGGCCCGAATAGTACAAATTATAAAGTATGATGAGCTCCGGGTTTACTGGCAAGGGTGGGTTCTGCTGGAGCAAATATCCCACACTGTGCCAGGTTAGAGGGCTCCCAGCTGCATCTGTGCAAGTAATGGATTCACTGGAAGCTGACAAACACAGAATTTACAGTTTGAATAAATATACACAGTGTGTGTGAATATATATATTTACATGTGTTTACATGTGTTTGTTTATATTTGGATTCCACTGTTCTCAAATAGCCACCTAATGTGTTTGTGAAGACAGAGTGTAAACAGTTTATTTGTGGGACAAGTTTGTTGCTGTCCTCTTCAGCTACACAGCCAGAGAAGTTTTCCAGGTGTTCACTGAAATTTAGCTGTCCTAAGGAATGGATAGAATGAAGCATTAAGACTGTCCTGCTTCTGACTTGTAAAAGATAACCTTGCAAAATGCAATGTCCCCGTGAAATTTGCATCTTATCAAGAGAAAAAGTTTTGTTTGAAAACAAACATCCTCTCACAAAGCTTCTGCTGTCCCCAGAAACAGCAGATCAAGATGCAAAGGCTCCAGTGACTGCAAAGACATTCCTTGGATGAGATGAAGGACCATTCCTTCCTCTCCCATTCCCTCTCCCTCTTTTTCTTTCCTTTGCCTCTGTCCCACATTGCTTCACTTCTAGGCTCACCTAATCTAGCCTAGTCTTTGTAGATTTTCACCAACTTTACATTTAATCTTGTTTCTACATATTTAACATGCCTAATGTCTCTCATGTGCAGTTTCTCTCCCAACACACTTATGCTTCTCCTCCTCACCCCATTTCTTATTTCCCTGGGCCCATCTGATCTCTTTGTTGGCAAACGTGAGGCATCCTATTGGAGACCAGTGAGGGAAAAGCTGCTGGAGCCATCAGCTCTCCAGTGGACAGAGAATCAGGTTTGTGAGGGTGGCTGTGCCCTCTGAACGTGGCTGGTGGCCAAGGAGGAGATGACGCTGTTGGGAGGGTGGAGAGGGGACTTGCAGTGATGGAGAGGCAGTGTATAATGGGATGGAAACAGGAGAGGTGAGAGAAATGGGATGGAAACACTGAGATGTACAACACAGAGGAATTTAGCTGAAACGACACTGTCATCAAGTCTGCCAGAGAGGGGTTAGGAGGGAAAAAAACAAACCTGTCACAGAAATTCCTTTGTCATCACCAGCAGTGTCTCTTACACAGTGTTCATCCCTGCCCCCCACTATGCACACAAGTCTTCTCCACTTCTCTCACTCTCCTCTTGTCCTTTCACCTTCTGATTTCAATTCCTCTGCTCTCTGTCCCTCTTGTTACTCCTATGCTCCACTTCCACTCCTTTCCTCTTGTGGGAGACAGGATCACAGAGCTAAATAGTGGCACTTGAACAAGGATCCAGAATCACAGAATGGTTTGGATTGGAAGGGACCCTAAAGATCATCTGGCTCCAAGCCCCTGCCATGGGCAGGGACACCTCCCACTAGCCCAGGTTCAAACTTGCCCCATCCAACCTGTCCTTGGACACTTCCAGGGATGGGGCAGCCACAGCTTCTCAGGGCAATCTGTGCCAGGGCCTATTGCAGACATGAGTGGATGTTTTTATATAAATATATATATAATATATGTGTGTGTGCACATGTATGGGCTACAGGGATGAAAATTCATTGCACTGGAACCAAACCTAACCCTGCTGTGCCCAGAGCCCCATTTTGTCTATTCCTACTACCCTGGGGTTTATACATAGACCTGCACTGTTTCTTTAGTTTACAGAAGATTTTTGCTGAGTATAAGGACAGAAATGGAAAAAAAAAAAAGAATGGGGAAGGAATGCTAAAGGCAGGCAGAGGGAAGAAGGATGGTTGGTATTTTTAGAAGGGAAAGGAAAGGATGAGTTGCTTGGGTCATAGTTGTAGTTAGTAAAGTGAACTTTCATTTTTACAGGAAGTTCCTCTTCTGAATTGGAAACAGCCGCCTAGATTCTCAAATCTTGCCACAGAAGAGAAATTGTGTTAAAAAAGTCACATGGAGACATCAAAATGCCATAATGTGCTGCAATCTATGCTATTACAAGCTATTTAAAATTAATGCCTTAGTGTAATATAAAATCCATACAAATTAGATTGGAGGAAAATGTGAAAATCAAGTGTTTTCCTGTTCTCAAACAAAATATTTTGTCATTACCCAAATGAAGTCAAAACAATTAATTTTAACTATCCTTCATCAAACATTTCATTGTAATTGACCTGTTCCTGTGAAACCTTGTGAAAAACAGCAAACTGCTCAGGTTAATAACAGTCAAACAATGGGGGAAAAATAGTTTAAAAAAACCCACCTTTGGCTATTCAAACATGAGTAAAAGGCAACAGGCACTGCAGTTCCCTTAGTCTGGACTGGATCACTGATAATTGCCTTTGTATTAGAGACTCTAAAAGCCAGACTGGTCCTAACCCATGTCAGAATATCTTTGAGTGAGATCCCTACCTGTAAATTACTCTTGCTAATCCTCTTCAGCTCAACCCTGCTCCTCCTGCTTCTGTGAAACCCTGCAGAAGGATTAACAAGCATCGAATAAAGGCGGTTCTGGGATGGCAGCAAGGGCTGCCAAGTTACACACGAGAGCAGAGCACCTCTCCTGTCACTGGGGATGTGTTCCTGTGAGGACCTGGAGAGCAGTCCATGCTGCCACTCATGCCAGGAGGATGTGGAATGAGTTGGCTCCAGCTTCACGCTCACCGACAGTGGGATTCATGGGATACAGAGCACAGTTGACTTCAATAAGTTCCCAGATCCACATCCACCTCCTGCCTGAATTAAATCAGCAAAGCCACTGGGAAGCTGTTGGGTTTGGCTAGGGCAGAGTTAATTTTTTTTCCATAGTAGCTGCTATGGGGCTGTGTTTTGTGTTTGTGCTGGAAATAGTGTTGATAACACAGGGGTGTTTTAGCTGTCCCTGAGCAGTGATTGCACTGAGTCAAGGTCTTTTCTGCTCCTCATCCCACCAGCCCAGAGGCCAGGGGTGCACAAGGATTTGGGAAAGGACACAGCCAGGACAAGTGACCCGTCCTGGGGATGGCTTCCCGTGGGAAGGGAGGAATGAATTCTTTGTTTTGCTTTGCTTGTGTTTCTATCTTTTGCTTTACCTATTAACCTGTTTTTATCTCAGCCCACGAGTTATCTTAGTTTTACCCTTCCAAATCTCTCACCCATCCTGCTGAGGGGGAGTGAGCGAATGGCTGCGTGGGGCTGATTTGTCTGCTGGAGTTAAAGCTTGACAGTAACTCATCCTAAAGTACTTCTAAAAACACAACAGAAATACACTGAAGGCCACAGTCACGTGTCAGAGTAAACCTTTTGGTTCCAAGGACTGCACTCTTCTGGGAATCGGGCCATTAAGTATGGATTTAAGTGCTTTGCTTGAGGCACTCAGCTTTAATTTGCTTTTGTTGTACAATTTACCAGCACTTACGGTGCTGCCCAGGAGAAGGCGATGTGCCCCAGCCCCCAGTGGCTGCACTCAGCTCTCAGCAGCCCCTCTGCACAAACTCTGCTCACATTTTTGCAGTCACCAGAGCTCTGGATGAGAAGTCTGACACAGGCAGTGCCTGTGGCTGCTGCCTGCATCCCAGGAATCCCAGCCCTGGGAGCACGGTGAGGGCTGGGCAGGCAGTGCTGCCACCAGCTGAGGAGATACCAGCATCTTCACTTCTTCTGAGCTATGATACAGGTTGTCTGCACCAAACTGAACCTGTTTCACTTCATTTGCTGCACTGGACAGCTCACACTGCAGGTGGGAGTGAGCTCTCCTCCAAAGTTTCCTTGGCCGCCCTAAGACATGGGTTGGTGCCTTGAAGACGACCCTGGGTGCTGGTTTGTCCCTGTGATAATTTGTGTTTCCCTCAAGGTGGGCTTCAAGGAGCTGCAGGGCAGGGCAGGAGCTCTGTGCCCAGCACTGGGGATCCTGCACCCCTGGAAAAATACCTCCCTGCTGCACTGCTGAGTCAGCATTTCTCCACTGTTGCTGCTGAACTGTTTGCCCTTGTTCTGGAACCACAGCCCAGCTTTGGGATAGGCTTTTGGTGTGCAATTAATGAGGTTAGTCCTGCCCATTTGCCAGAGTCTAGTGAGCCAAAATTCCCTGGACACGGCCCTAAAGCCTCAGATACAATCGTGCTTGGCATCCACACCTGCATCTTGCAGTCAGCTCTCAGAGGCTTTCATTTCTTTCCCAAAACTTGGACTCGTCCAGGATTTAAAAAAAAAAAAANTAATTAAAAAAAAAAAAAAAAAAAAATCTCTCACTGACTAGTTTTGGTCAATTTGCAAGTATAAAGACATCTACTGATCCCACTGTTGTTTGATACTGAAAGATCCTTAAAAATCAATAAGGATCTCACTGCAAGACAAATCCTGTGAAGTGTTTCTGTTCTTCAAGACAGAAAAGGGGACCCTTCTGACAGGACAAGCCTGTCAGGCATCGAGTTTCTTGGAACAAAAAACATCTTTGCAGGCAACTGATTTCCCCGTGATAAAGTGCAATCACTAAGAACAGAAGCTCCTGATGTGGGAAACCTTGGTGGAGGCAGGGGAGAAGCAAACCCAAGCTTTCTAGAATTTTAAAAGCTTCGTGAGAGAACCAGAGAGGTCCAGTTTGCACTGAGGTTTGCTCTTAACACAAACACTTTTGTTTCCAGAGGTAATTCCACAAGCTCCTGGCTGGAAAGCCTCAGCTGGCTCAGCCAGGCTCTGGCACAGCCCAGAGAGGCAGAGTGACAATGAGGAGGCAGAGATGAACCTGAGCCTCAGAACAAGGAGCTGTGCCCTAGGTAGAGGTGATGCTGTGTGCTCTCTATGGGACAGAAATTTGATTAGGGAGACAAATCCTCCACTGCCATAAATGAAAAGCTGCCTTTGGAAGCTCACATGTTGCATTTCTGTGTGGTGTGAACAGCCTGGCTCTGCTCATGGCCACCAACTGTCCCTCTATTGACTCTGGACAGGGCCATAGCCATTTATTCCACAGCCAGCTGGGCTCTCTGTATCTGTGTTTCTCCCTTCATCTTTGCCTTTTCTCGTGCCTCTCCAATATTTTGTTCTCCATTTGCCCATCTCCTTTTCCCTGTAATTGCATCTCTTTCACACACTTCTCAGCTGGCTCACTTTTTTCCTGTATTTTTGCTTCCCCTCCTTCCTTTTACACCTTCCCCAGGTCCCTACTCACCCCTCTTCCCTCCTCTCCATCCTAAGGATATCCCACTGTCGATAGCTGCGATTTCACAAACTGCTTGGCCACAGTCAAGGAGCTTTTTTTTTTTTTTTTTCCCTTTTTCATTATCCTTTTATTGCAAACAGCCTCTGCATACAAGAAGCTCCATTAGTAAATATCAATGCACAGCAGGCTGGGTGCACATAGATTACCACGACACATCAAACAGCAGAAATGACAAATAGGCAGCTGAGCACAGGCAGTGAGAAGAGCTGTGTTAACGTGAGCAAGAAAACAGAGCAAATGCAACAGGGGAAATAATTGCCAACAAATACAGCAGCAGCTTCCCACCACTGGAGAGGCAGAAGGGAGATGGGGTTTCTGAGTCAGGAGTGGAATCTCCCACTGAGAGGCTGCTGCAATCCTGAGTACACCTTTTCCAATTTCTACAGCTGCTGCCTGTGCTTTGCAGAGCCTCCCAAAGAAAGCAGCAAACTGATTTCCAGGCAGAAATTATCCCTGGGCACAACATTGTTACAGGAGCTTTGGTGTTCTCAGCTCAGGGGTCGAGTGGGGCTGTGTTCACCCTGAAATCTATAGTCCTGGGTGGGTTTTATGTCCAGGGCATCATCTCCCCTCAGCAGGACCACATCTGTGTTTTGGCTGAAAATACTGTTAGCACACTGATGTGAAGGGAGGGAAAGAGAAAAAGGCTAAAAGAAAAAATGTGTGTCAAATAAAATAGAAAGGACGATTTTAGGAGGAGAGAGAGAAAAGCACTGCAGGCAACAGAAGGAGAATGAAGGAGAAAACTGAGGAAGTAGGAGGACAGAACGAAATGCTGGGAGAGATGCAGAAATCAACGTGTGAATACAAAGTAAAAAAAAGCAAGATCCAGGTTTCCCATTTGTATATTTGTACAGCTCCATCAAACCCTAATGAGAGTCCAGTCCACTGACTTAAAATCATAGAAACATTTAGGCTGAAAAAGCCCTGTGAGACCATCAATTCCACCCCTTCCCCCAGCACTGCCAAGCCCATCACTAAACCATGTTCCCAAGTGCCACATCTACCTGTCTTTTAAATCCCTCCATGGATGGTGACTCCACCACTGCCCTGGGCAGCCTGTGCCAGGGCTTGGCCACTCTCCGGGAAGAAATTTTTCCAAATATTTTTTTCCTAAACTAGTTTTTTATGGAGCTTTATGGATTTCATGGAGCTTTATGGATTGGCAGCACCTCAGCCTGTGGCTCAGGCACTGTGGGCTGCAGGCCAAACCAGGACACATGATACAGCACCATTCCTTTCTAGGGCACAATCTCTTAGTGCTCCCAGTTCCCCAGACTGTTGGCTAATTCTAACTGGCAGGAATTTCTGCTGTTGTCAGCAGGTTTCCCATTCCCATCACCTTTCCAGACCATGTCCTGTGTCAAATACCACAGCCAGTATTCAGTGCCTGTCCATCCCCACTTAATTCTTTGTTAGACCAATCTAAAGTTATATTCTAACCTGTTTTGCACATCCCACTTCTATTAAGTCTCCCTTACCCCTTTTATCTATGGCTGAATCTTTAAAAACTCACTTTACAACAGGTCCTATTGATTCTCACAGAGAGAATATTTATTTTCCTAAAAGCAGGTGAATAAAACTGTAGTAGAACTATTTCTAAAGACAAAATTGAGTCAGACCCTCCTTGATTTTGCTTAGACCTTAGTCCAGGTCTTCTTTTGATCTATGCAATTAATAATTTCTTGGGTTTAGCACTGTCAGGCAACTGTTTTTCCATGTATATTAATCCCAGGAAGTATCTCGGAAATGAGTAGAAACTGAAAGGAGATGGAGCAGGGCATGCAATGAATGGTATTAAGGAAGCAAAGCTGCTCTCTGAGGAATCATTCCTGCACTATATTTGTTTCTGAGGCCTCATGAATAGCATCCCTCTTCCCTGTGTGTAGTTCCTGAACTTCTGAGTTCTGCATGACTCACTGCCCCAAGCAGCAATGAATTGTCTGCCACGTTGCTACTTCTGGGGTATTAACAGAATATTGAGAATCTCATTTTTGATCTCCCTTAAAACCGCTTGGTAAATGGATGTGGCTCAGAGAAAGGATGAAAATAATGTGTGCAATAAAAAGGCCCCCAAAAAAGGAGCAGGGAAAAAAAAAAAGAAAGAAATGGAAGAAAAAGATGGGATTTTCAGAGAGTTCTGACTGATCTCCACTTCATTATTGAAAGATTGGACTATTAAAGGGACACAGTAGGCCTGAAGGAATTGTGGGATCATTTGTGCAAATGGTAATTTTAGTATTCAGTCCATCATATCCATAAACATAATGTGGCTGGGACTGACATGAGTTATAGCAAATCCCTTTCCCAGGAGGCTCCATGCCACTTTGATGCAATGCCTGAGAACACAGAGAGCTGCAAAGTAAGAAGAGATGCTTCCTCCCTCCCGTGCTCGCTCTCAGCTGAGCTGATGGGTGAAGCCACTCTGATTACAGCAGATTTGGGGAATTAAAGGGAGGAATCACAGCACAGACAAAGAAACTGTTCCAATTCTGGAAAAGCTCATCTGAGTCTTGTACTTACTCACTCACACAGCCCAACATGCAAAATCTGCTCAGTAAATAGAGATGTGTTACTCTGGCCCAACACACCACTCTGCTCGAGTGCTAATCCCCAGGGAAACACATTCCAAACACTTCCCCTGCTCTACAGATGTGCTGCTTGTGCCCTCACACACTCGTAGGTGGGGGAATACATGTTCTAACACGGAGACATCATTCTTGTGCTCTTTGTGAAGTCAGAAGCAAACAGCACAAACTGGGATTTGTAACTGTGCCCAGCAAGGAGGAACACCCTAATCCCATTGACCTCAATCTATCTGTAAGTACTGAGCATCCTTTCTCTGCTCTGTGTCCTTCCAATCCAGGGTGTGATCTACCACATAAAGTTATGATGTGTAAGTTGAGGTCAACCACTCTCTGGGATTGCTATGGACAGAACTACTTCCCCTGTCAGGGTCAAGTGCTGCATCTTCACCGTGTATCTCCAGCTGCCCTTGCTGTGCACGTGGCTCAAAAGACAACACTAAGTTTTGTCCCCCCATCCATATGGGCCAGGACCTGCCCTCAGGCCACCAGAGACATGGATTGTTTGCCTGTGTGTCTCCAGTTCAGGACTAAGACACAGCAAAGACCAAACCTATGCCAGACACAGAGAGCATCGAAACAACTCTTACTCAACTGCAAATGTGTTTTGTGCAGCTGAGTGAAATTACTGATGAGATTTGCATTTTCAGAGTCCAAATGCTGCACTGGTGCACACTGAGCAGAGTACCAGGATTAACAAGCCTGAGGAAAGGCAAAATAGAGTGCTGTGACGTGCAGATACGAGAACTGATTGCACACAGACTGCTGAGACCCCTTCAGCAGTGTTGTGAATTCACCTTAATGCACTAAAACATCAGTTACTAAAATCCAGTCCTAGATGAGAATAGCCTTGAACTTAGAAAACAATCTTGTTCTGTTTCTGACCCATACAAATGAGGCTTTCACACTATTTCTGCATTGAGATAAATAAACACACGTTCTCCCAGCTTTCTAAAGGCAAAGGGCAGAAATTTGTGCTTTATATTCATTGGTTCTGGAAAAAACCAAAATTTTTTAAATGTCACAACACTATGTACTTATTCATATGGAATCCAATTTCTTGGATTTTTATTTGTGCAGATTTTTTGAGTAACTCCTTTTGGAAGGAGAGGAGGAACATTGCATCAAATCCTGTGGCATGTTCAGTGTTTGGGGCACTGGTTTATTTGATGAGCTTCAGTGAATTGTACAAAAAAAGCAAAGGGATATGGGCTTTGTTAGGGAGTTTCTTTGAGTAGTGGACTCAAATTATGTTCTTTGTTCACTGATTCATCACAGACATACTCTTCTACGGGCTTCACATTTCACCTTAGTCTCATATTAACATCATAAAAAATACCAAAGATACCATCCATTGCTCTGCAAAGGGGTGAACTTCATTATTCTATTTGATCAGGCAACATTACTCTTGATTTTTCTGCTAGTTCAGTTTGAAAATTTGTCTCACCTACTTGTTTTCTTCCTTTTTTTTTTTTTTTTGCTTTGCTTTGCATCTTCTCTTTCACAAGTTAAGAAAAAAGAATCTAATGAAAGGAAACATTTTTTTGTTCAAGGGAATTTGGCTACAGTAGCTAAGGGAGAGATCTGTGAAGAGGCAAACATGTCTCTCATGTCCCAAGCTCCAGTAGCATCAGTGGGTTTGAAGACCTTGTTCCTCACTGTCTCTTTGGAAGGTTTATGACTTGCAAAGAGAAATCTTTGTGTCCTGCAACATGGTTCAAAATATAAACCCATTGAAAAGTAACAAATGCACTTCATACCTCAGACCTTCCTGCATGTGGTGTTTCTAATGAGAGTCTGGGTTTCCTAGAGCAGCCAGACCAAAATTCCTGCCTCAGATCATGAAGAGCATTCAGTGATGGGTGAAGACATCAGCCCCACGTCTAAGCTGATCCAGAGATAACCCCAACTGGTTGTTTGCTCTAAACAACAGCTGGTGGCTTCACCAGAGAGCATTTGGATAGATGGCTGGTGTAGGGGAAGTTCAGAGGATAAACATTTATTTACATAAAAAGATGAATAAAAAAAAGGCAACAGTTCTTTTCCACTCCCCTCCTTCCTTGCCTTTTCCATCCCCCTCTTCCTCCCTCAGCTTGCTTGGAAATTTCTGTACAACCAAAATCCACAGGCAGCTTCAGCTCCTTCCCCTCTCTCCTGACCTTTTCACAGTTCTAAGGGTTATTTAATGAGCTTAGAAAAAGAATGCATCAGTTAATGGCAGAATCCCTGGAAGGGCAGCATTATCAAGATTCCCTTTCCTCCTCCTCACCCTCGCTGGAGGCCCCATCACCTCCAAACCTCCACTTGCAGTTTTCTTTCCTGCACAGTTTAAAATGCCTTCAAATTAGCACCACTTTATAAAATGGAGGAGGAGATCAGTGAGAGGCCTGGGAAGGGGCATTTAAATGTTGCACTTTGAAAAACATAGTCACAGAGGTTTGCTCTGCTTAAGGTAGAGAGAATGAAACATAATTTCTTTAAAATCAGGATCTAACAACTGCTGTGCATCAGGAGACAGACTAATGTAGCCACACTACTGTATCTCATAAAAGAGGCCACTACACATTGTGAAATAGAGGAATCACCTATGCCCAAAAGATTGGTACTGCTTCATCCCTGCTCCAAACAGCTTGGCAATCCAGGCAAAATTAATAAGATTTGTTGTAATAAATCCAGACTCAATTTCAAAGAGCTGGAAGTCAATAATTCTGCTCCTTCTCCAAGAGAGACAAAACCTACTGCCCACGGGCACTGTGAACAACCCATCTTTCTTCCCAAAATTAAACTTCCCATGATTTCCTGTGACACCTGAGACCGTGTTATAATTCAATGCAGAATGCAGGGACTGCACACAGCTGAGACAAAGTAACTGTGGCAGCCTAACTCTCCTTCTGAAATATTTTTGGGCCTTAAATGAGAGAAGGGGTGCAAGAAAAAGGTATCTGAAATGATGTTGGTACGTAGGAACTTTGCAGCATCCGGCTGATCTCAAACAGAATTGAATCTTCAAATTTGTGCATTTGCTCTTGCAGGTAATATATAACATCATGCAGGTACTCTGTGTAACATCTTCAAATAATCATCTTTCATCTAATTAATTGGTCTTTCCCATTCGCAGAGTCACCCATCACACTTTGAGGATCTGAGGAACCAGGAGGAGAAACGAGTTACCTCAGACCTCAGTTCAGGGTAGGGAGAGACACCTTGGAGCTGATTCAACCCACCCAAGGTCTGAGTCACCCTCTGGAGGAGGCTTTTCACATTAATTATGAGGGAATCTAATGTGACCAAATCCCAAGGGTAAGTACCTTCATTTAGTGTCCCTAGTTGTTTGGGAAGGATTTCAGTTTTTCTCTCCCCTCAAAAGACTTTGCCATAAAGCTCAGTCTCTTCTGACTTTGAGACTCCTGCTTATATTTTTCAGCTTGAATTTAATCATGGCTTGTTGACGTTCATTCCTTCTTGTGTCAGTGTTACCCTTGAGCTCAACAAATCATCTCCTTCTCTGGCATTTTGAATCCTTCTGTTCATCTTTTCCACATACCCCTCAAGACTCTCTGTTTAGTAACAACAGTTGTTTACTTGTCTTAAAAATTCAAGTCTTTGCCTCTCCCTCCACTTGATTTTCCCATCAGTCCTTCTCTGAACCCACCCCTATCTGAATTAGTCTACATTAGACACAGATGTCTAGAGCTGTACCTGGCATTACAGATGAATTTGTACCAGGCTCTGATACAAAAATATTGCCATTTCTCTTGCTTTACTAGACACACGTTGCCTGAGGCATCTTAGAATTTGCCTTTTCCGCAGTTCCATCACATCCTGATACCTCAGCAGACTCTTCTGAGCTTGTCTAACATCTCCAGGTATTTCTCAGGCTCATAAACTTTGTTTTTCCCACACAGATTTCTCAGTTCACTTGTCCAATGCTCATCAGTACTTTAGCACAAGCAAATTCTACCATCTTTCTTTACCATCATTCATCACTAATAATTTCCACTATTAATGAATATGTGAATTTGGATCAGACAAGACTGATTCTTGAAAATTTCACTACTAATCCCCCTCACAGAAATACTTCTCTTTTGTAGAAGTTCTCTTTTTGTAACACTCTTCTGATCAGATTTGACTTCACTTGACCTACCTCTGCCTTAATGAGAATTTCTCATATTGCATGTCTCAAATGTTTCTTGCTTATTTGGATACAGACCTAAACTACATCAAACAGGCAGAAATTAGTTAACTTCTCAAGCAAGATACTACACTTTTCTCTCCTGATCTTCACCCAGAGAAGATGTAGTGATCCATCTTACACTATTTTATTTACCCTGCCATTCAAAGTTGGTTTTGCAAACTAGAGGTCACACTAATGGACTTGCAAGTGCCTTGATCATTCTTTTCTGAAACACATGTGCTTACTGTTCTTGTATCAAATAATATCAACCTGCTACTGAACCAACATTCTGTAAAAGGGCTCTTTCAGAAATCAGGAATGAAAGCAAATTGTTCCTCTCATTATCATCACATCAAGAAGTTTGAATTTTACTTTTACCTCAGCCATAGTAATTTAAATGTCCATAAACTCCTTCCCATCCATGCCCTTTATGCTGTGGTCATTACCAACATCCCCACAGAAACTGAAAGAAAATTATTCATTTTGTTTTGAGGACAAATGCAGATTATTTTCAAACTTGGTCCCATTCTTCCTGCATGGTGTCAGTGCTTCTTCTCTCATTATATATTCCTTATCACTATGGGTAAGGAATTTCTACTGTTTGTTTTAATTTCCTCTACAAAGAATCCCCTTTACGAGGAAATTAAAACCTTAACATTTTGCAAGTCTCACTTTATCTCCCCAGCTCATCTGAAATGTTGTTCTCATTGCTGATCAGTCCCTTTCTTTATAGGTTTACTCATCACCCAAGAGAGTATCTGGAAAACTTTGATTTTTCTGTTGTCACAGGACATTTCTCCTTTTGACTTTCTGAATCCACTTAGTTGTCTGATGGTTTTAATCTAGAGAATTGCACAATAGATTCTGTTTTATCCTAGAATCTCCAGCCAGTTCCCTTGTGTCAGTGTAACCAGTTACATTCAAAAATATTAATGGAATGATTTGTAGAGTTAAGAGAATTATCTTATTCCTCAGAAAATCTTGGGACATGAAAAAAAGAGACACTCACTCTGCTCAGAAGTCCATGTGCTGCCCAGGTTGTTGGATAATGCTGGAGTGGTTTCTCCTGTATCCCCAAAGGATGGATACTGTAACACAGGTCAAATTGATCTGAAAAACTTGGTTTTCAATATTGAGGTCAGATTCACTCCTACAAGGTGAAGCAAACAGGAATACATTTATCCATGTGTTTACCCAAATTAAATCTGTAGCATTCAGAGCAAAGGATTTTTTTTTTTTCATCCACAGAGATGAGTCTCACTTTAGTAGATAAAGCTATTTCTTGCCTCTTGGTCTTAAACTGAAATGCACGTCTGAAAACTACCCATAATTGTGACTATTAGTTGGGAGAACCCTGAGATCTACAGTAGGTTTTAATTCAGACCTTATGGATCTGAATTTGCTTTTGTTTTTACTCTTTCAGTATGGTTTACAGTCAGCCCCCTTGGTGATCAGCCAGTCCACTGCCCCATGAGCCATTTTACTTTGCCCTCCAGGACCTCCCATCTCACCCAGGAATTTGGGATCCAGGATTTTAGGACTCAGATTGAGCAGAGCAGCAACACCAGCGCTCAGCCTCTCCCATTTCTGTATTTTCTGTGTTTCCCTGGTGAATGCTTGCACTGGATATTCAGAACATGCCTTGTCACTCACTCTGAACAATTCCCTTTGTATTATATGTACTAACACACAGCACCTGCCACTACACACAGAGCTGTGCCACACAGACCACGGACTTTAAGGACTGCCAGATGACTGCAGCTGAATTACCTAGGGGTTCCTTCTCCTTGAATTATTCTGCTATGAAATTCTCATCTGCAGGCTGCAAAGGGGAAACGACAGAGAGAAAAGAAACAGCTTTTCCCTGTCTAAACTTTCTGAGTAGTCTGTCGTGCTAAGTACTGGCCTGTCTCCTCTCGTTTGTGTTAACAGTGTCTAAATCACTCTTTCAACTCACTGCCTTGCACGGGAGGAGCTGAGGCAGCAGCACAAATGGATCCTTAAGTACAAGGAGCTGGAGTGAGCTATTTCCACCTCTACTTAGAGGTAAACACAACAAAACCCCAAACAAACAAACAAAAATGGACAAAAAAAGTACTTTGAGCTTGAAGTTTCCATCAGTGGGAGCCTAGAAACCACTTCCCCCCTCTCCCCAGCCCTTTATGCTTGTACTAAATACATCTCAAAAGAGCTTTGAAATTGGTCTCAATCTTAATATCAATAAACAACAACCTAGAAGGACTCTTTTCTTCCATCCACTGGCCACCAGTTAATGTGGTGGTGCTTTAGCTGCAATTTTTTGGGGTTCCTTACTCCGGTCTTAGAATGAATAGCATGAAATTTGAAACACAATTGAGAAGACCAAGGTCTGAGCATATCTAGAGACCACCTGGCCCTAAAGATACTTGCCTTATGAACCAGAGCTCAGCTACACCCATGAGGAGCTGCCACTGCCCCTCCCTTTAATCCAACTGGTAGATGAATGTAAAGAGGAAAAGCTGTGTCCTCCAGAGGTGTCATCCCTAATATCTTTCACTTATTTCCCATTCACAAGGGAAAAGAAAGCCATCAATGGGTCTGCAGCAGAACTTTGAGGCTTTAATCTGGTCACTAAGTCGATCCAGCTGGACTCAGACAATAGGAAGGCAAAGAAAAGCCAGTTCTTGCCTTTTGCAGCCTCGGGTGCTGTGTGACACTGCTCCTTCCCTGTGTCTGTTGGAAGCTCTCACTTTGGAGTGTTAGAGCCACCAAAAAGGAGACCAAGGCTGCCTACAGGTGTTTTTGCTAAAATTGCTTTCGTTTAGAGCCATTTATCAGCATTTTCACACCATTTTTCAGCCACTCTCCTCAGCAGCGCTGTGCAATGCAAATACCTCCAAGTCATCACCTGATAAACTGTAATGCAGGAGGCAGGGAAATTCAATTACAACAGCCTGGCTGTGCCAGTCCCAGCTTTTTGCTGGGCTTCAAAGCAGGAGGGATAACAGGTAGGCAGATTGTGTAGACACATGTGTGCAGTAATTTGGCAAATGATTGGTAAGTTTGCCCGAGACATGGAGAATTGAGCTCCTGTGATATGACCCATTGCAAAAGCTGAAACTTCATTTCAGTCCCACCTGAGCTCAGTTTTGAGGACTTCCATTAGGCAAATTTCACCCTTAAACTCAGCTCAAAGTGTTCAGAGATTAAATTTAAAACAGTTCTTTGATTTGAGGTTGGAAGGGTTTAAGATATTTGCAGTCACAGCACCAGGGCAGGTAGGGAAATGGGCACATCTGCCTTATCTGTCATTACACCCAGGGAAGTAAAAGTTGTGGAAGTCACAAGTTCTCTCTGCATATGTGAAATTAATCCTAGGAAGTTGAAGACCAGATAGAAGAAATATTCAGTATTAAATCAGCAATATGCATTAACTGGATCTGATCAGTCCTCCAGCCATAAATTTAACCATAACCCTTACAAATTGGCAGGACTCTTCCTTCTTTACCACTGCCTGCCAGAATATATGAGGGACTGTAACGAAATTCCAGGGCAGAGCTGTGATCCTGGAGTAGTTTTCAAAACCTTCAAACTCTCTCTTGTGGTATTTTCCTAATTCAGGACCTTCACTGTGCAGCAAGAACAAAGCTGTCTCCCTTATGACATTCCTTTAAAACACAGTGCAGTCCTGTGGCACATTTCAAACTGGTTTTTTCAGAATACACCATACATATGTACACATACATACATTTTTTTCCCCTCCTGTCCTTTGAGTAATTATTTTTGTTCCAGCAAAATCAGAACAAGCAGAGCAGCTACAAATATCTCAGAAGCTTTTAGAGAGCAGGCAGCAGCCCACACACCAAGCTGCTTGAGGAGAAAAACCTGACATGATGAGATTCAGATGCATCTTCTCCACTGAGAGCTGGGGCCTGGGCAGCCACAGAGGTGAGGTGATCCCACAGCAAAGAGACACTTTGTCCTGTGTCACTGATTCCAGATTTCCCAGACCTGCAGACACAGCACAGGGCACGGGTGGCTGAGTCCATCCTCACCTCACTGCATTGGAACGGTTCCGTGGGGGAATGCAGGGAAAGGGACTAGAGGGAAAACAGCATTTGGCTTCCAGAGTGTGAAAAGAAGGAGCTGACAGTGTTTGCTGCACAGGGCTGTGCTCAGGATAACACTGACAGCATCCCTTCCTTCTGCTGCTGTGGGACACAGGAGCCTCTGGCGTGGAGATCCACATCCCAAGTCCCTGGGATGTTTCAGCAGCACATCCAAGAAGTTGTTGCACATCACAGCAAGGGACCATCCAGCTGGACATAGACCTGTTGGAGCAGGTCCAGAGGAGGGCTATGAAGATGATTAGAGGGATGCAGCACCTCTGCTGTGAAGAAAGGCTGAGAGAGTTGTGGCTGTTTAGCCTGGGGAAGAGAAGGCACTGGGGACACCTCGCAGCACCTTCCAGTAGCTAAAGGGGCTACAAGAGAGCTGGAGAGGGGCTTCTGATATGGACATGTAGAGACAGGACAAGGGGGAATGGCTTCCCACTGACAGAGGGCAGGGTTAGATGGGATATTAGAAAGAAATTCTTTATTGGAAGAGCAGCATGGAGAACACAATGCTCTGGGATGTAAACACAGTCACCCTCGTGCCCTGAGGATCCTACTGAATTTTTAGGCAGGAAAACTGCTCTTTGAGCCCATGGCCATACAAGAATTAACGTGGTCTCTCCTGCAGAGGGTTCAAGGACACTGAGGTGTGGCTGCATTACCAACTTGTGACAAGGTTTAAGCGCCTGCTTAATTTGAGGCTGGTTTTTAAAGCTCTCAGAGTTTGCACAAAAGCACTTTTATAAGGGGTGTTTTCCCAGCCTGAATGTCAATGCACACACAGCTACATAAAACCAGTGTCAGCGAGAGAAGAGAATCCCCTATGGAGAGAAAAGTTTTGGAAAAGCAGATGTAAAGGATCCTCTGCCTGGTGCTAATATTCCACTTTGGAAAGCCAATTTATTATCCCTAAGGAATTGAATATTCTGTTATAGGAAAGCAGTTGTTTGAATAAATGTGTGTGAGGGAAGACACAGATACACACAGAAACTCTCATGCACAAGATATTGATTCAAACTGTATTTATGATTCCTCAGACCTTTAGGAAATTGATTTTAGACTATTCTCCCTCTTTCTATCTCACTCCAGCTGAAAATCAAAGTGTAAGACCCCTGAAAGAATTTTTTCTGATATAGGGAAAAAAAAGGAAAATATTTTTTTTGCTAAAGTTTGTGTGGAAAGAAAAAAAAAAAAGCCCAAGAATCCTGTGGATTTGGTGTTCAGTATTCTGTCAACTGTTTTTTCAAAGAAATAGAAAACTTAGAAATGGCATTTAAAAATAAACAAGCAAACAAACACAGCTCCACTTCTTTCTTTCCTTTTCAAGTAAAGTATCATATTTATTTTCAGTAAGTTCAGACAACTACTTGATTTTGCAATTCTCTTTCTCTCTCACCAAAGTCTTCCCTGGAATTCAGTGTTCTCATTAGGACCTTTTTTTTAAAGAGACTTACACAAACTAAAAGTTACAGAACAGCCCCCGTGCCAGCCATCTGCACTGGCACATATCTGCCAAGCTGAATTCAGCCTGAAATTCAGGCTTTGGACCTAAATAAACAATCCATCTTTATTAAGCAAAGCACTTGGGAGTTTGCTCAACTCTAAGTGCAGGTTTAAATAGAAGGACTGCACTTTTGCTGAGTTTTAAATGTTCTGATAGTAACTGTTGTGGTTTGAAGGAGTCTGTCCTGTCAGCTGCTGTCAGTACCCTGATTTAATACCAAGTCACCATAAACTCAACCTCCAGTGTCTGACCACAAACAAATCTTACTTGGGAAAAGAAACCACATCATGTGAGAATAGTTTTTCAGGTAAGGACCACTGACTTCCTCTAAATCCTACCATCTTCCTCATTTTCATTAACCCCTCTGCTTTCTGCCCAAGTCCAGTGTCTTACCCATCAAGGGGATCCACTTCATTTCATTCTAAGCACCAAGCACCAGCTAATTATAAACCAAACACAAATTAAACCCATCTTCCCATCCTCCTCTCCTAAACCCCTAATTGCCCATTACCCTGCATTGTGCTCTGGCACAAAAGTAATTCTACTAAGTGGGGAGTTTTGTTGTTGTTTTTTCTTTCATAAAAACTGTTAATTCGCTATTAAATCTCTTGTTGAAAGACTAATAGCTTAATGAATGCATTAAACGTGCAAATTAGGGTTTTTTTACAGCATTACTTCGTTGAAGATTGAAAGGGTGTGATGCATCATCGTTGGCTCAGTAGGATTTAATGAGGCATTAGACCATCTTCTGTCTTGGAGGGCAGACTATGAATGATCCCCAGAATTGTGCAGGCTACACTTGTCCCAGGTCCCTCTCCTGCTCCAGACATATATTTTCCCCTTCCCTGTTTCTTCTCCCGTCACCACTGATGTACGTGAAATAAAAATGTAGTTTCCAGATCAGTTTTATAATGAAAAGTAGCCCATTGCTGATGACAAATGTTGTTTACAGTCACTAGAAAAGAGGGTGGAATGGTGAGTGAATATATTAGAGGAGGAGAGGATAGCTTTTATATTCATTATACTGCCATTTTGGGCCTGTGAAGACACATAACCTTTCCCTTTCTCCCTCCATCATACAGTCACTTTCAGATGTCTACATTAAAATAAAAAGCTGCAGGCAGTGTGCTTTGCATTAGCTACTATCAATGAAGAAGACATTTTCCACCAGTCAAACCGAGTTCCTTGTGGGAATAGCTTCCCTCTAAACACACTTACTGAGGTTTTCTGGATGCTTTCCCTACTGTGCCCCTCTCCAGGCATCTTTCCTGCTTGAAATAAAAGAAAACCTGCATAAGACAACTAAAAAAGCCAGTGCAAAATCCTGCTAGAAAGGGGAGTGGCTTGGAACAGACTCCCCAGGGCAGTGGTGGAGTCACCATCACTGGAACTGTTCGAAAAATGAGTAGTTGAGGCACTTTGTGATATGGTTCAGTTGACAAGCTGGCATTCAGTCCAAGGTTGGGCTTGAGGATCTTGAAGGTCTTTTCCAGCCTTAATGATGCCGTGATCACCCCATCAGGGTGATGTAGGAGAACAGCAGCCCTCAGTGCCTACATGAGGAGAGGGCAACCTCTCAGGAGAGAGTTATTTAGGAAGATTTTTAGACCTCTGGGGGCTGAAGTGGAAATCACAAGCCCCATCTGCTGAGGAGAGAAATTAGGAACCCTGAGCTCCACCAAAAATTGCATTTAAGCTGAGGGAAGCCTGGTGGATGCCTTGGATGGTCAAGGTTTGGAGAAGCTTGCAGACTTCCAGCATGGAACCAAGGAGACATTGCTCTGGAGAGGAGGATTTTGAGTGTGCAGAGTGCAGACACAGACTGATAGATTTTGCTGCTTGCGGTGAAGTGGAGACAAAAGAAGGAGGATGGAGTTTGTGAGAGAAACAGATTGATCTTAGCAAGGGCAAAAAAGAAATTGTTTATTTTGAGAAAAGTTATATAAATTAAATTCCAGGAGAGGGAGGTGTAGTTTTAATACTTCTGGGGCAGTGTCTGTTAATTAACAGAGGAGGAGGTCTGTGGAGAGGAGGCTGCAGGACAGCCATGAGCTGAGATGAGCTGGAACAAACCCAGAGTCAGACAGGCTGGCACCTCTCCCACCCTCATGTCTTTACTTGTAACTACTATAGACTGTGATCAAAAGGCTGTCAGATACTAATAAAGTCTTAATGCATCATCTCTCATTCACACTGACTCATGTGAGACATCCTGGGCATCCAAGTTTAGTGGGTCATGTTCTTAGACTCCTTCTGTAGCCAGCAAAGAGGGATTAGCTCTTCCAGATTTGGAACAGATAAATTAGGATCCTGGCATGAATTACCATTTTTTTCAAGTCTTTCTCTGCTGGTTTTACAAGGAGCTTCAGGGGTTCCAGCCAGTTATCTCTGACACCCAAGTCAGATGTCTGAACTTAGACAACAAGCAGCTTTCTAGGACTTTGATTTTATTCTTATCTGCAAATCCAAGTATTTGAAAAGCAGCAGGGCTCTACTGCTGCAATTAATGGCTTGTGATTAGACATTATCTAAGGGCCAAGAAGAGCCCCAGGGCATGGAATTACCATTATACCTGTATGTTTTCCCCTGAGCTGGTGCCCTCCACTGCCCTGAAAGGAATCTCACAGAAGGGGCATGTAAGGGAACATCAGAATGAAAATGAAGTTCTGATTGTATGAAAATCTGCAGTATTGTGGCCACAGCACCATCCCTGCTGCTTTCCAACTGTGTTTATGTTGAGTGGAACCTCCCCTGGTTTGCTTTCAAGCCAAAGTAGAAAGAGGGAACCTGTCAAGCAGTTCCTTTCTCAGGGATCTGGCTTTTAGGGGAATGTGCAAGGACATGAACTCATGTCTGCTCAGGAAACACTCATGTTCTACTGAGCACTAAGGATATGCCTCATTTAGTTCCAGTCCAGGGAATTTGTCAATTAATTGGAGGGTAGTTTCTGAGCTGTATGTAGCCAAATAAAATGTAGGGGTTTAGGCTGACCATCCCCTGAAGGTGAATCCAGAGCATGACTGACATCTGTAGAAGACAGATTATTGATCTCATCTGTCTGGGTATCAGAATTGGTATGAGCATAACCATTGTGAGATCTGTAACACTGTGCACAGAATTTAGAAAGATCCTGAACAACCAGCCTAGACAAGATATCTGACTCTCAGGTGGATAATGAAATGCAATGGATCCCATCCCACTGACATTGGAGAACAGTTCCATTAGTGCTCTCTATTAATTCACTGACAGTGGAGAATAATACCATCATAAGTTCAGCTAATCTTTTTGCACCTCAGAACACATGAAAATGTTTTACAGGTTATCAACAGAACTTACTGCACCCATAATTAGGAAACATTGGATTTAAAAGCCTGTGTGAATGTTGATTGTTACTCTTTAGAAATAAGACTGTTTCTGGAGGGAGAGAAGGCAGCCCAGCCCCTTACAACAGAGTTGTTGAAAGCACGTACACAAAGAGCAGTGGAAGCTTGCAGATTTTAAATTTCAAGATCTATGCATGGGGATTTACAACCATTTCTTTTCAGGACAGTTAGAAATCAGAGGTATTCATTCAAACCTTGAAGAACTGTGAGTAATTGTACTTTATATGCAGGCAAATACCAACGTGTGTGCTGTGGAAGAGGATGGGTCATGCTGTTCAAAGCCAACATCTGCAAGAGCCCAGGCTCACATTGTTACCTGCACACAGCACAGCAGCCACGTACAAGGTCAGTGGTAGACTGTGCTCCTATTGTTAGTGCTTGGAGAGGGAACATTTTATCCTTCACAACAAATCTACATACAGGCTATTGAGTGAAATACAATAGCCTTGCTAAATTACTTCATCCATTAGCTGGATGCCTGTAAGAAAAATAAAACAGTGTATTTTTGTACAATCCATTATGGATTGTGTGGTAAACAATGTGTGTTCAGGGAAAACAAAATGGTATCTGATCCCCAAAGCAGACACATTTTGGTATTTCAAAGGGAGGTGGGAAATGTCCTTTAGAATTATTTATTAATATTTTAGGAAGCCAAGATGATCTAAAATTTGAGTGCTGTATATACACAAGGAAGGGAGTCTCTGTTCCAAGGGGTCTGTGATTAGAGTTGGTTGATCTGACATCACTCTTCACCTTGAAAGAGAGTGTCAGGGTACAAATAGAGCTGGGGGCTCCCTGTGGGCTGGACAGTCAGCAGGGATCCCCCTGGGACCTGGCAGGGCTGGGTGGCAGAGCCTGGGATCCATCCCAGCACCTCAGCAGGGACCAGGACAGCAGTGGGGGCAGGCAGGGCAGCCCAGCATCCCACAGGATCTCTGGGGCAAGGACTGATGGCCATGGGCTGGGCTGGAATGGGGCTCTGGCTCCATGGGGCAGCACATGATGTGTGGGATGGAGTCCTTATATTTAAGAACACCAATCTCATACCTGAAAGATTTCCCAGATCTGCTGTAAGAGTGATGAGGGGAACAGGAGCAAGTGAGCATCACCTCTAGAGTCAGTCCAAGCAGCAATCAGTGTGTTGCTGATAGCATAATACCAGGTCCTGTGGTTCACATTGCAGCTCCTCCACCTCATTTCATCCCAGGACAGGCAGTGATAGTGTTCCTTGATTTTCATGCTGACCCAAGGGCCCCCAAGCACTTCTCACAACACTTGCAATCGTGCTCCATTAGGTAATAAGGCAAGAGCCTTGCCATTGAAGGGAAGAGGTTGGGACAGATATTTTTCCTTTCTTTTTCTATTTTTGTCCTCCCTCTCAGACTCTGCTGATGAAGCTTCTCTTTTCCTCCTCAGTATTCCCAGTCTCCCTCCAAACTCAGGACTCAGCTGCCATTCTCATAAACCCAATGTGCAGGTGACACTTCAAGGATGCAATCAGAAAATGTCGTGGGGGGTGGAGGAGCAGGAGATGCTGACACAGGAAAAACATTCTATTTTAAGCCATCCAAGTGCATCCCTACTCCCGGTCCTCAAATCAGCAGGGCTGCCTGCTCTGGTGCCATGAATCATCCCAATCTGGCTGGAGGAGTCAGACTTCTTCCCTCAGCCTTTGCAACAACATGCTGGAAAGGGTGCAATGGTTTCCCCATGGGGATTTAGGGCAGTTGGGTGGATTGGGAGGGTCTGGCTGGAGCAGCATCATCAGGAGTTGTGGCACAGCAAAAGGGCAAAAAAAAATCTGGCAAATCTCAGGTGATTTGTGAACCTCTTGAAGATGTCACTGAAGTGACAGTAACTGGATGAGAGCTTCCAGATCCTCCATTTTTTTCCTGTTAATAATTTGGGCACTCTGTCATGGAGGCTTTGACCTGTGAGAAAGGTTTCCACCAAAGAGAAGTGATGGAATTATCCTGGAAGTGTTGAAGAAACAGACAGATGTGGTTCTCAGGGACATGGTTTAGTGGTGGGCCTGGCAGTGTTAGGTTCATGGTTGGACTTGAGGATCTCAAAGGTTTTTTCCAACCTTAATGAGTCTGTGATTCCAAAGCACCACTGTATGGGCTGAGGAGAGCTGGGACTGGGCTGGATTGATGGCTGCTCCATCCCTGTTCCTGCACTGTGCCCATATCTGCAAACAGCAAGTGAGTAAAACTCCATTTATAGGAGGGAAGACAGATCTTTGCATTATAAACATAATCTGTAGGTGGGCAAAGATTCCACTGTTTCATATGCCCAGAGATTACATCAAAACTGGGGCCAAGACTGGAAGAGAAGCTGCCTGTCACCTGTCAGTGCACACTGTCTGTAGTCTTCAAAGCACCTAATCCTACAGAGCCACCACTTTTTTGTCTGTTTTATGCAGGATTCAGAAAACATAGCAATGAAAAGGTGCTTGAACTCCCAAACAAGGCACTCAAGAAACTCTTCAGTGTGGAGGTAAACCAGACCTGGCCCCATTAGTGCTAGAACTGGTGCCCACTGGAGGGCAAATTGTTTGCTTCCCAGCACTCATGCATTGAGTCACCAGCTAGTGTGTGCCCCTGCAGGCCTTTGAAAACCACTTCTAATTCCTAGAAAGAAAAATAAAGCATGTTCTTGGAGGAAGAATGGGATAGGTAGCACCCTGGGTTACCTATTGGCCTTGTGATTATTTGGTATGCTCTGGGCAAGGAGACTGAGTAAACAAAGCCTGAAGGGAGGAAAAACAGAACTATCACAAGAGAGCTTGTTTCAAGGCCCCCAGAACACATGATTGCTTTTCTTATGGGTAGGAGATCAATGTGAACCAAATGTCACCCACTCTGAGGCAGGAAATATTTGAATAATGTGCCCCAAACCGAGACCCAAACTCCTGTGAATCAGCCACATCACACAGTGCTGAGGTAGCTCAGCCCTTCAGTGCTTTGCTGAGCCTGACTCAGCCAAAACACAAAGCAGGTAAAACTCCTGGTTTGTTTATAAGACCTGAAGAACCTGTACAGTGCTTGGATCACAGCTTGGTACTGCCAGGGCTTCTGCTGCCCAGGCCCTGCTGGAACAGCAGCCTGCTCCAAGAACATGCTGGTAGGGAACAGAGCCATGGAGGGAGGTCATGAGGCAGGAGGCAGGGATCCCACAGGCTGAGCTTGGCTTTGAAGCCAATTAATGTGAGTGGAGAGGCACTGGAGCATGAAATACACACCATCCAGCTGCAGCTGGATTAACTCTCCTCCAATTGCCTGGGAGTCAAGCAAAGCCCATTTGATGGCAGCTGGGTTGACTAAAGTCTTGCTGACCATGAGCCTCCTGCCTACCTGTCCCCCTTCCCTGGGAGCCCAAGCAAAGATGAACCTCTCTGCCAACAAAACTTTTGTCCCTGCACTCGTGCTGACTGACCTTTTAACCAAAACTTGTACACAATCACCATTGGACCCTATTCACCCTCTCAAGCATCCAGTTTTGGATTTGTTAACCATCTTCCCTCCAAAATGCTTCCATGTGTCTGTTAAGACAATATCCCGCTATAAAATTCCACTGTCTCTGGTTCAAGTCTTTGTTCAAACTCCTCTCTAAATTAATTCAAAATTACCTGCATGACCTTAGAGTCATGTTCATGCCTAGAGCTTGTTTCACCAGCTCTCTCGAATTTCCATGAATCAAAGCAACTTCCATGGCATCACTTTCCCCAGAGGGCAGCTTGTCTCCTGCAGCTTTTTCCACCGCCCCAGCATCATCTCCCTCTCTGTCTCTTCAGATATATATCTTCTGCTGCAAATTCAATTAAAGCCTCTCTGGGAGCCTCATGATCAAGTCAATACAGTGACCAGTGGTAGGATGGGTTAAAGTGAGGTTTAAGGTGAGTAGATACATGAAGAACTGAGAGGGAGACAGGCTTTGATATCAGGAAACTGGAGAGGCAGGACCCATCACTCCTCACTTAGGGATGCCCTGTGTAGGTTCCTACAGTCATTACAGATCCAGCCAACACATTCTCACCCTCAGATTGCTGAGTAGATCTCCATCAGGGATAGCAGGAATTGATCAGGGAAACATGGGGCAATATATCAAACCCCATCCAGTTGGGCATGTGATTCTGGCCACATGAAATAAGCTCATCTGTGTGGTTTGTACAGTCTTCTCTCTCAATTACCCTGCAGCTGTATCTGCTCCAAAAATAACAGCTAGCTCCTTTGCATTTTGTGATTGTGCCATCCTAATTAAACCAAATCCCAATCTCCAAACAGCGGTGGCAGGAGCCCTTCAGTTTTATGGGGGAGAATGGGACAAATCCTCTTTCCAAATTATTTGTACTCCAGCCTACCTGTTTTGAAATCAGTCCTTGATTCAATTTGGTTGCTGTGGAAACAGCCATGACGTCAGACTTGGGAGTTTTGACATCGCTGAGCGAATAATCCCAGGCTGGAGAGGGAAGCAGGAAAAATGAAGTAAACAAACATGTTTATCTACAAACACTCCCACCACGAGGAACTGGAATCTCCAGTGGTAATTTACCACACGTTGCTAATGTGTTTGTTCTAATATATTTCTTAATTCTTTTTTCTTTGATTTTGGCTGGATCTGAAGGTTCATCAGGGCTGGAACAAGCAGGGGAAGCATATTGAAATGAGCATTACAGATCTGTCGTGCTCTAGTTTATGGGTTTCTCTCAGTGATACACAGTAAGTAAAACAAGCACTGATTGAGTCAGCTGCCTCCTGGGTGTTCATTTGCTGTAGTGTGAGGAATATTAATGCTAAGTACATCCTCGTGCATCAGGAGAGGCAGGAGGAGGCAAGCAGATTACCCCGGCTTAGGGGTATTATACACGCGTCTGCAACTTCCAAAGACACAGGGAGGAAACATTTCTCTGGGTTTTTGTCTCTTATCTTCTTACAGTCTTATAGATTTTGGAGATGCATTGCCCTGGAGTTTTAATACTCAGAGTTTTCAGGGGAGATTGTGATTTTTTTTTTTTTCTTTTTTTTAATCCGCCCTTTTTTACAGGGGGGAAAAAAAAGGAAAAAAAAAAAAAGCAAGTGCTGAGTTTCTTCAGGATAAAGAAAAAGCAGATTCCAAGAGAAGAAAGAACAGATGAAAAAGAAAAGTTTGATTAAAATCCCCTCTTGTTCCATGTGTTTGATGTAAATATCTTCACACCTTTCTCTTTTCCTTTGCAACCTCAGCAGAGGGTTCAGCCCATCACCAGGGGATTGAGTTCCAAGCTTAGGGCTTTGTAGTTGCTGCTGCTCTTGCTGCTGTTGTCTAAAGGGATTATAAGCCTTTGTAAAGCTTGTGTTAATACCCTGGAGGGGAAAAATGAGTTTCCAAATAACCTTTGTTGTGCATCTCCTGTCTGAAGTACCCCAGGAAAGGAAAAAATTAGGAAGTGTTTTGGTTTCACGAGTAGGTCATTTAAAGTTCACAAACAAGGGCTCCAGCCTTTCCAACCTGGTCTCTCCCAGAGCAGAGATGGTTCTTGTCCTTGTGCTGCTGACACCAGGACCTGTTAGGAACAGCAGTGCCCTTCTCAGTTCACCTTCTGAGTTCAACATGTTCAATTTTAAACTGGATTTTGAAAACTTCCCATAAGAAACTGAATCAGGTGTCCATGCCCCACCACAACCTTCGGTAATGTTTGCTCACTTTATATTCCATACCATCTTTGGAAAATCCCAGCTCAGGATCCAACTCCACAGCTTCACACTGACTCTCTGTATCTTTTCAAACCTTTTTTTTTTTTCCTCTCCTTTGCTGCAGGAGGATTGGTTTTGAGCCACATCACCACATTTCCCTTCAGATGCAGTTGCTGCTGCAAAGGTGCGGAGCTGTTTGGTATTCAGGGAGCGCCGGTGGCTGAGGGTCATTCAGTATTCCAGTGTGAGGAGTGGATTGCTCAGTATTCCAGGTGTGTGCCATCTCTTGGTGTCAGTCAGGCCCCAGGACTGTACAGCTGTGGATTGCTCAGTATTCCTGAGGAGTGCTCCAGGTGCTTAAGGGCTGTCACGGAGCGCTCAGGGTGCTCGCCAGGGCGAGAGGCTGTTGGCTTTTCCCACCTGTCTCCCTGGGAAGGGCTGGGACACACAGGTATCCATTCCATTCCCTGCCCCACCAGGCTCTGAGAACAGAAATAAAAGCCAGAGTCAAAGAGAAAATTATAATGGAGAGGAGAGGGAAAAAGAAGAGGGGAAGACGTGAAGGGAGAGAGATGAGAGGGCAGCGCTTTAGAAAATGAGCCCTGTGAGCCCCTCAGGTGGGGGCTCTGCAGGAGCCACACTGGGGGTTTAAATTAAAAGGGGGAAAGCAATGAACTCCATCTTGCCAAGACTGACTGAAGAGGCCAGAGCAGAGCTGTCCAGGTACACCCATTATCACACTGTGTTATGTTCTGTGACCAAGGCTCATCCCCACAAACACCCAGGATCACAACAGGAGGTGCAGGAAACACGAGGACCTAACAGAGAAATGCAGCCCCCTAACCCAGCTCCTCACAGCCACCAGCCCCATCCCTTGAGGGGAAAACCATCAGGGTGAGTCCATGGGAGAGGCTGTTCAACACCTCCCTCACAATGATAAAGTTTGCTGCCAGCAGGGGAATGGGACTCACTGCTGGACATGGGGAAGAGCCTTTTGGGGTTGTACAAAACTTTTCAAAAATCTGTTTCTAAAATTTTCCTAAAGAAATTTGTAGAAAGTCTGACATGTTGTGCTTGAGAAAAGCACAACTCCCCCATTAGGTTTTATTTTTTTGCAGTTATGACAATTTCATAACAATTTCCTAATAATATTGAAACACAATAATGACAATTAACAGACAACTTTTGGATTTACTAATTTTTTTTCCTTACAAACCATCCAATAACAATTTTGCCTTTTCAGAATAACATGCAGATTAGGGACAGAGAAAAAAGAATCTGAGTTTTTGGATGGAAGAAATTGTTTCCAGCACAGTTCTTTTCAGAAGACCATCTGCTCCTTCATTACCAGGTATGAGTTTGAGGATGTATCTGCCAGCTACTGCAGATGACAAGCCAGCACTGTGTGCAGGTACTTCTGAGGATGCCTAGCACAGGTTCTGAACAAATGGGCTGGCCATGGAAGTGGGAGAAAAAGTTGTGTTTTGGAAAACCAAAATGAAAGTGGAATCTGGAGCTAGAAGGGGCACAGGTTAAAACTCATCCCGTCTTCACAGAACATGCTGAGTTGGAAGGGACCCACAGGGCCAGGTTGGATGGGCCTTGGAGCAACCTGGGCTAGTGGAAGGTGTCCCTGCCCATGGCAGGGGGTTGGAACAAGCTGATCTTTCAGGTCCCTTCCAACCCAAACCATTCTGTGATTCTATGAATCCTGTGCTTCACAATCTCCTCCTTCCCTTTTCTCCTCCCTGATCCACCCACTGATCTGGAAGCCTTCACATGTGTCTTTTCTTTCTGCATCAACCCTTGGCATTAAAGGATGAAATCAGATCTCTGGATCTGCTACACCATGAAAATATTTAGTGACTATAATGTTTATTTGAGATTCTTGATTCACTCAACCCACTCTTTAAAGGAATTCTCTCCCAACATGCCCCCCAGTACTTAACTATGAAAATTACATTCCCTTCCCCATGACTTTGTCAGTGCAGGGAACATCACAGACTGCTTCCAAATGCTGCACGGCACTTAATGGTATTTTATGACACATTTTTCAAATCAAATTTAAAAGCATAACTGAGTGGAATTAAATTAATGCCGTCTGGTAATGTCAGCAGCACCGGAGCCGTGCATGGCTGGCTTAGCTCCTAAACCTCTGGCAGCTTCCTGGGACTTATTTCTGACTTCAGGGAAAGAGTGAATTCTTTTCTTTTCAAAATTGTGTCTTTGGAAGGGATTGTGGGGGAGTAAAGAGAGGTTTGGGTAGAGCTTCCTAAGTTTAGATGTAGGTATGTTCCTGGGTACAGCCGGGGGAATGAGGGTATATGAATTTAGAATATGTATTCATGAGTTTTAGTGTGGTGGATGCATATTCAAAAGAACTGAGAATATTACCCAGACAGATCCTACTGGGTCTGGTTTTGGGGTGGTTTCCTTTCCCCCTCACCCCTGCTCACATAGCTTGATGAAATACATCCCAGCAATGAGCAAATCATGACTCTGATAATGATGATGATTTAAAATGGCAAATTGTTGCATCACTGAACAGAATGCAGTTTGTGCCTGTGTACATTTTTGTCTGTGTGGAGTCAGGAGAGCCTGCTACTAGCTTTTGATCTGGAAAACTATTAATATAACAGCATTCCCATATATATATATTAATATAGGATGAGAAGTGTGTGTGCTTGTGCTGGTGTGTGCAGGGCCATGGATGTGTAATGCTTATTCTAATAACACAAGGCCAGCCCAGATCTGTTAAATATGGTATCTGTCTCACTTGTGTACATCCAACTTTTTCTTTTTTTCCCTTTCTGACTTAAATGCATTAAGTCCAGCTTTTTTTTTTCCCCCTGCATTGTGAAAACATAACAATTTTAGCCAAAACAGATCATGATTGCTCCAAGACTACACAGCACAGGATGTACTTCATCAGTACCCAGAATACATATCCTTTTCTTATTCCTCAATGACTTTACCTTTCCTCACCCCATTCAAAGACATGCACTTGAACACATCGATTGTCTGGGACTCTTTACCTTCCACACAGGCAACACTCAAAATGTTTCCTCCACAGAAGAGGAATGACAGAGCTACAGTAGAACTACAGAGCCCCAAGTGGCATCCAAATGAGCTCTGCTGAAGTGTTCCAGTCTCCTCTTGTCCCCACTGAACACGCAAGTTGCTGCTGAACTTGGGTTCACGTGGTGGAGGGAGGAAGGACTGTGTTTCTCCCGTTAAATTAATGCAAGTGCCAGCTGCCACTGAGCCCACGGGACAAAACCAGAGCTGGGCTGAAGCCACCCTTCATGAAACATAAATAAAGTGTGGCTGCCCCTGGATCCCTGGAAGTGTCCAAGGCCAGGTTAAACAGGGCTTGGAGCAACCTGGGCTAGTGGAAGGTGTCCCTGCCCGTGACAGGGGGTTGGAACCAATTTATCTTTAAGGTCCCTTCCAACCCAAACCAGTCTGTGATTCTATGGTTTGATGATAAAATGACTCCTCTTTTCTTTGTTTGCTTTTCACCTGTAAGGCTATAAAATGTAAACTCCTCCCTTTAGGGAAGATCACAGAGTGATGGGATGGTTTGGGTTGGAAGGGACCTTAAAGATCATCCAGTTCCAATCCCACAGCCATGGGCAGGGACACAGCAAGTAAACAGAAGAACTCTTTCCCACAAAACACAGCATGTTATAGTGGTGACCTCATCACTCCAATGCCATGATGATGTTCCCATTCCAACACTTGTCCTATAGGCTTTGGTATCTTCTGGATACTTCCCTGATGAGAACCCTTTGAGGTCAGGTAATGTACTGTATATAAAGCACCAGAGATATTTATGCTTCTCTATAAATAACAAAGCTGTTTTGGATTTACTTGGAGATGAAGGAGTACAGGAAGAAGGGAGTGTAATAAGACAGGGAAACATAAAAAAACCCAAACAAAACACCAAAAAGGTCAATGAAAACTCATACTAAACCCACTTAAGCACATCAGATAATGATGAAGCCAGAGGAATTCGGAGCGTGGAGGAGATTTCTGAGATTTAAAAGAGAAAAGAAAAAAAAGACTTTTAAAAGCTGCACTGCTTATTCCCTGTGCCCTGTGCAACAGTATTTCTGAAAGATTTTTTTTTTTTAACTGCAATCTCCAACTCTGGTTTGAGCATGGACTTATCCTAGATTTCCAAAGGACCTTGTGGGAGCTGGGAGTACCCCAGAATCCCCCAGTTTTTTAAAAGGTTGCAGTAAAATATCTGCACAAGTACATTTTCCCCTTTTTGTTTCTCAAACCTTGAACTCAATCAGCACAGCACAAGGTTGAAGTAAAATTTCATAAGCTGTTCTTAATGCACAGGGATTTACATCAGCTGAACTGCTGAAATTTTGTATGCCATGCAGAGTAAGACTCATTTCCTTAATTTAAGCATCTAGGTGTTCAACATCTAAGGCTGATGTAGTCACGCCAGGCTGCCTCTCCAGCCAGCAGAAATGGGCTCCTCTGGAAGATGCCTCATTTCCCTCTCAAGAACAGAGTCTAATCTGGGTCAGATGAATTGCCTCTGGAGCTACCCACAGCCCCAGCCTGCAGAGAGATTGGGGTGATTATCTCAGACCTCTCAGTGTTCTACTTCTAAAGGGAAGGGAGATGAATCCCGACCTTGGCAGCTGTTATGTTCCTCTGGGTTAGGGTGCTTAGAAATGTTTCTCCTCTTTGCCGGCTTGAAAGACTCCATCTCCCTCACCAAGAGACAATTTCATGCTCTTAAACAAAGTACTAAGGCATGAAAGCACAATTCCAGCCTGTTCTTTCCGTGGGGCTGGTTAAAGAAAAGGGCCAGATGATGCACTTTGGATTTGACATTGGTGTCTGGGAAATGTTCCAGTAGACTGAGCAAGAGGGCTGTGCTCAGTGCCAGCATAAAAAGATGCAATTTTCATGGAGATGCATCCATTTACACCTGGTCTGCATTTGGCATGGGGAGAAGAGAGACTGCCCCTTGATCAGGGCATATTTGACATACTGAGTTATCTCTCTCATGAGTAATGGAGTAAAGATGAGCACACGTTTGATATGTTATAGTGGCTTCCTATAAATATTAAAGTGAAAGGAAACTTCACAGACACAGGATGGAAGCACCTGCAATTCATCTACACAGGCTGTGCTGGGTTTGAGGTGGCTGCCAGCAACAGACTTCCCAGAGGGGTCATTATTAGCTCTCTCTGGGCTTTTCCTGCTTGCTTTTCTGCTTTTCCAAGGCTTTCATGGCTGGAAGGAAAACTTCGCCTTGCTCAGCCTCCATTTTCAAGGCAGCTGAGCTCTCAGAGCTCCTTCTACTGTGCCTGGGGAGAATGTAAAATCACCATCACTGGAGGCTTTTAAAACCAGACCAGACAAATCTGTCTCTTGAAAAGCATTGATCTTCCTGACCCTACTGGAAAGCAAAAGGGTTGGCTAGAGGTCATTCAGTAACTTTCCCACTTCTGTTTCCCACATATGCTCTCCCATGGCATGATCTCTAAAGAACAATTTCTCAGTCTGTGGTCTGCACAACACCTGGACACGTTGCATGAAATGATGGCAAAAAGCAATTGAACTGAGAAATGAAAATGCACTTGCATGTGCTACAGACAAGCAAAATGGTGAGGAAAAAAATTAATGAGGCTCAGAGGTTTTAGCCTCATTTCTGTGGGGCTGTACATGAAAATTGTGACAGAGCTTTCATATTTTTGTTTTGTTTTCAATAAACCCCTAGCAATTCCCCATTTGAAAACAGAACCAGTGTCCTAAAGGCTCCTTAAGTGGATTGATTCCCTGAGGTCTGAGAGGTGGCCAGTCCCACAAGAAGCTCAGTGAGTTCCTTATTATCAATCACTAATTCACTAGTGGATCTCACTTTGAGATCCTTACACCTCCCCAGCCTCTTCTTTCCATGTTTTCATTTTGTCTTTCTGCTGCAGTTTGCAGGGTGATGCATCAAATAATCCCAAAGGAGGAACAGTGATTTCAGCAAGGTTTGCTGGTATCATCTGAAGTATTTTTCCTCCTCTTCTCAAGCCACTCTCTGGTTGATTTTTTGCTGGGCTGTTTGCACACCAAAGATTTCTGCTGCACCCCTTAGGAAAGGAGCTGTGAATGCCAATCCAGCTGTCAGATGTTCCCCTCAGTACAATCTGGAAGTCAGTAAATACCATCAGATGTTTATCATCCTGATGCAGAGGAACCAAATGGTGCTGCCCAGCTCCTCCCTGGAACAGAAAGAGGGAGCCTTGCACACCAATGTTCTCCATTCTCCACTGGCTCAGCATTTGCTTCCAAGTGCATTTCAAAGTCAGAGCCTGGGATTTTTCTAAGGTCTCTGCTCAAAGGAGTGACTTTGACATCCATAGGGTTGTTAGATGAAAGGCTGTTGTTATAAAACAGAAAAAATGTTTCCTTCTGCTAAGAACAATCTTTGTCTCTTGATTTTCCTGGATGGTATTGCACTGCTACCTGTCCTTAGGCACAGAGTTAACTGAAAGAGGCAAAGGAGTCACTAAAGAGTTGAACAAGAAGAGTAAAATGAGAAGTATAGCTTCACCTTATTGGAGTTTGCTTCAAAACAGTTGGATCAGCAATGGCTCTAATCTATTCCTTTTGTTTCTTTATTTATTGTGTTGCTGTTAAGAGTAGCTTGAAGAAAGGAGAGTTAACTCAGACAGGCAACTACATGTGTCAAGGAGGCTTGTGTCAGGTTGGAACATATCATCTCATAGAGACAATGTGAAAGCCATAAAAGGCTTCCCCCCACACTGAGATGAGCAATTCATCACAACTTTCAATAGGCATTTGGCAAAGAAATATGTCTAAGTTAACTCTCCTTTCTTCTTCAGCCTGTGTGCAGTTTGTCCATCCTGGCTGACAGCATAAAGGATAAGAGCCAAAAGTTCATTTGGGACCCAAGGATTCTTAAAAGAAAACACCTGAGGGGCTCAACATCTGGCTGCCCTAGGAACAGAGGAGGTGGACAGCAGAACTACAGCACAGCAGGTGTAGAAGCTGAGGAAGAAGGGTCTGAAACAAAGCCAAAAGACCCCTGATAAGAAAGGTGTGCATGGTAACCTGGTAATACTTGGATTTAAATGGTTAGGGGGTGCAATGCCTAAATATTTCTCCCTGCAGCTTCTTAGGATGAATTGCATATCAAGGATGAGGAAAGAAGACACATCTCTAGAGTGACCCTTCTTTCTGCCATTCTCTTTTTTGCTGCTAGTTTTCACTGTGCTGATGTCAACCAGGAGCTGACAAGAACAAAACAAGCTGACTGGTCCTTCCCACTGTTCTGACCAGAGTGAACCCAAGGTACTGCTTCTCCTTCAGGAACAACAGAGGGAGGTAACGTCCATAATTCATCTGGCAGCAGCTTTCCAAGATCCATACTGCCTCTCAAAAGTGTTCACAGCTCACCACAAGAACATATTCTGTGGCTGAGCAGCAGTCAGGGGTCACCACAATTCAGACACCAGCCAGGCAGCTCTGTGTGCTCATGTCCCACATCCCCAGGAGCCAAAGCTCATGTGCAGACACCTGTTCCAGCTGTAACTCCCTGAGCTGTGCATTCTTTGCAGCATGAATGCTTCTGCACTTCTCCCAGTCTGGGATCAATCTTTAGTCTTGTTTGCACCTCAGTAAAATTATAAATATTCTTTTATTACTGCCATGTGTATTCTCAGACACAAACCTCCATCAGCCCTGGAGAGAATGTGAACATGGCTCTTGCAGGCTTGGCAAAAAAAGCTGAAGGTCCCCCTCTGTTTAGACCAGGCATGAGGCTTGAGAGCCCCCATTTGTTTCATTGAATCACAGGATGGGTTGGGTTTGAAGGGACCTTAAAGCTCATCTCATTCCACCCCCTGCCAGGGACAGAGACACCTTCCACTAGCCCAGATTGCTCCAAGCCCTGTCCAACCTGGCCTTGGACACTTGCAGGGATGGGGCAGCTTCCCTGGGAAACCTGTGCCAGTGCAGTTCCAGTTTCCTCACTCATTTTCCAGATTTTCCCTCAGCCTCTTCACCAGGGAGGTGATTTCAGTTTTAGTGCAAGACCTGCATGCACTGGACAGGTTCTTGGCTGCTCTCAGTCACTGTGTCACTTCACATCCAGCTCAGGTACCAGTGTTTTGTTAAATCAAAATAATTCCTTATGAAATTAAAACTAGATTTTAACATCTGTAGCAAACAGAGTGTGTGCTTACATGTCACATCTGCACCTGTGCAAATGCCAATTAACCCAGTATAATTAGCCACAATTTTTCTCGTTATCACTAAGGTGAGAATCAAAAGCAGGATTCAATTCCTCATTTTTCCCACTCCTTTCTCTCTCAGATCGTGACATTTCTATCACTACAGTGCATTGGGGGTTTCTGTAATTGGCCATGTGAGGCCAATCCTAAAGAAAAATAATACACTAAAACAAAACCCTCAGAACCAAATTCCCAAGAACTCAGCACCTGAAATGCTGATGTGGTTTTCAGAAGTTTGTTTCTTATTTAACCACCCAAAAGAAGGGGTAAATCTTTACTCGTTCTTTACCTCTAGCAGCTTTACCATAGCAAAGATCACAAAGGGAAATCAATGCATAGAAAATGGAGCATTTTGGAGAAAATTTGGCTCTTACTGTGAGCCTTGAATTCTTCAGAAAGCGCTGACAGAGTGTGGCTATTTCATCACTGCACGAGGCTTTCCTGCCCTATTTTAGTTTTGTAACAAATAGATATTATCTGACAAGCAACAATTGTGTCCCCCCCATTATTTATCATTATTCATTAATCAGACCTCAGTAATCATTTATATTATTTGTTATTATTCATTACTTTTTGAATAAATAATAACCAAGGCAGGAATTACCATTGTGAGGAGCATGAGGGAAGACAGGATGCTCACGTGTGAAGTACCAGACTCCCACAGACTTTATTTATGAAAAAGTCTGCTGTGGGTATGAAGAGTAGGAAGAATATTGTAGCTACTGTGGTTTAAGAGAGGAAAGGCTTGTGAGAAGTATTGCTTCTTATTATCCCAAGTGATATAATTGAGAGGGGGGGAGTGAGAAAAGCTTTCAGACACTGAACTCTTTTCCAAAATTGAAGTAGGAGCAGCAAAAATTTGCTTTTGGATAGTATTATTTTATGATTGGATTGAAAGGAATGGATTAGCATTTATTGTTAACATCCTTGTATGTACTTACAACTCTCCTGAGCACTTTTTTTTTTTTTTTAAAATCTATTTCAGTATTGTCTGGAGCTGCATCGATTTTGATGGAGCTTCTGACAGAGAGATTTATCTCCAGGATGCCTTTCTGATCACTTCCAAAGATAGGGATTGTGATCCCAATTGAAATGGACGTCACTCCCGAGCTTAAAGAAATGTAACATCCCTGATCTAGGTGTCAGAAAGCTTATTAAAGTATTCCTAAAAACACCCAGTAAAGGATAATTCATGGTTGCCCTTTCTGGTTGATTTAGGAGTTAAAATTTCATAATCTAACACAGATTTTCTCTTTACTGGAAATTAATCTTAGTACTCATTGTCTTACGCCCTCAGAGAACCCCTGAGCCTCTGCTGGAATGTTCTTTAGTGTGTTACCAGGGTACATTGTGGCCTCTTTCAGTCTTTTCTTATTAAGGTTTAACTGCTTCAACTTTTCTCATAGGTCCTGTTTCCTGAAACTTCTCTTCTTCTTTCTGTTATCTGCTTAAATCTCTCCACTCTGTCCATAAAATGGGCTGCCCAAAGCCCTCTTATTCCAGCTGAAACCTGCTCAGCCCCAGCTAAGCAGGATCTACGATGTGCCTGCTGTTGCTTTCCTGTCCTCACTGTTCATTCACATTCCTCCTGTGCAGTGTTATAACCCCACAGTTCTCCCCTCCAGGCAGTTATTCTCCCTTTCATGGGCACAGCCATGGTTTCTCCTTCCTAAGGAGTCATTTGCACCATTGTCCTATTGAATTTCACCTTCTTGATTTCCTGCTGCTTGTCCAACATATCAGGATCATTTTAAATTCCAATCCTGTCTCCCAAACTGCCTGCAGTCCCTTCCAGCAAAGTGTCATTTTTGAATTTTATAGATGTGCACCTTAGTCCATCATCCACCAAGATAATGAAAATATTGAAGTGGTGTGGCACTCCAGTTCTAATGTCCTTCCAGTTTATAGGAGAACTATTCATGTGTGACTTCTCAGCCAGCTGAGGACTCATCCTCATCTAGGCCTTCCTCTAAATCATATTTTCCTGGTTTGCTTCTAAGAAAAGGAAGTGAGATCATATTAAAATCAAGATACATCACAATAGCTGCATCCTCCTAAACCACTATGGCAGGTGGCTCCAATAAAGAAGAAAATTAGATTGATATGACAAGATTGTTCTTTGCAATTCCATGTTGGCTGCACCTTTTATTTTTATTATCCTCCAGATGCTTATAAATTAATTAATAATTTAGTCTATTATTTTTCTGGGTTAAAATGACTGGTCTGTAATTCCCTGGGGCACATTTACCCTTTCCAAATGTAGGAACTATGTTTGTCCTTCTCTGGTCCTCACAGAATTCCCACCAACCATTATTCCCTGTCAGACATCTAGGAACCAGTTTTAATTGGATATGCCATAAAAATTAGGACTTGTATAATTAGTTTCTTCAAGTCTGGCAGGTGCATAATTTGACTTTTCTGTGTTTTCATCCATCTGGATCTGCTGCAGGTTGTACTGTAGGTTGTCCTTCCTTTATGCAAGGTTCTTAAGAATCACATAAATCACACTAAGAAAAAATAAAGACCTTTGTAAAAAACACCTCATGGTCATCTGGCTGCCCACTCTTGAAACTTTTTGCTGTTATATCACAGTTCATAAAAAAAAAGAAATAATAGGAAAATAACGGTAATAATAAATAAGAATAAAAGGAGAATTTTAAATTCCATAGAAAGACCCGGCTGGAGTCAGACCTGAGCACCAGCCCCTGCAATTACAGGGGGTTTCACTGGGGAGGGATTTGTTCCTCACACACCCACTGCAGGTTTGGGAGCACATAGAACACCCTTTGACACTGCATCCAAAATCCAAGACTCCTTGGAGCCACCTTTCCTGGAACTGGCAGAAAAACCTTTTCCCATCCTGTCAGCATATGTTGATCCACACACCTATTTTGCCTGGAAGGCAAATTACACTCAAGTAAAACATTTTGAAGCTTCCTTACCCAACCTTCAGTGCTAATGAGCTGATGAGTGAAGTTTGCAGCCAAAGACCTCAGTTTGCCAAGAGAGCCCAATTTCTTATTGCTGCCTGTGAGTTGGTCTCTTCCCCAAACAGCCAAGCTGCAAGACAGGAAGGGCATCCTCTCTGTCAACCATAAATCATCCCTTTAATTGGTGATCAGATGCTGTGTGAGAGGCCTGGCAGGTGCCAGTTCAGAGCTGGGTAATTGAAGGCAGCTTGTTCTGCTGCATCCCTGCCCCTCATCCCTGCAATATGTTGGGAATCAATGCAAGCCTGAAGTGTGACTTACAACGGCAAAGGGGAGAGAAACAGGAGAAGGCAGAAGTTTATCTTCCTCCAGAGCAGTGTCTGGGTGACAGCTGAGGCAGCCTGAGCTGAAAGGCATCTCAGACCTGCATGGAGATGGTTATCAGACATCAGAGATGCTCCAGCACTGGCTGTCCCAGCTCATCCACATCAGTGGCTGGAAGGAAACAGGAGTATGGAGGTTTTCTACTTGAAAAATGAATGAAAGAAACTTTTGGGACATGGGCTCTTATCTCCCTCTGCTGAGCTAATGCCTCCTTTGGTTCATATGTCTGATATTTTCTTCTTTTTGGTCACTTTCCCCCCCTCTCTATGAGGACAAGGGAGTGGGTACAACACTGTGCACATCCTAAACAACAGAGGTTGGTGTAATCACTCTGTAATACAGCTGGAAATCAGAAGAAACGTGCTTTCTTTCAGGATAGGTATTTAGGCCTCAGATATTTTGGGTTCCTCGTGATATCCGTCATCTAACCCCTATTTAGGTGACTAACTCCTATTTTAATCAGCAAAAGCTCAGTCCTTAAATATCTTTGAAGAGCTGGTCCCCAGTGTCTTCAGCTCCAGATCCAATCACTGCTTCATCAGTCCCTGGATCCAATCAGCAGTGATTGATTTAATGATGTCAATATTCCTTTCCACTCCTCCATAATTTCCTGTCCCTGCCCTTTATGACTTACTATAGGAAGCAACCCATTATGATAATTCAGTGTTCCTACTGCAGACAACTCTGCTGAAAATGAAAAGCCAAATTCTCCACAGCCCCAAGAAGCATCAGGAGCTGCAGCAGCCGCTGCTATTTATTGAATTGTTTGTCTATAAAGCAATGCCACAGTCTAAAAAATTAAATTAGTCTAATTATCCTATTTAAGGAGATAACTCTCCTGTTGCTACCACTCCCACAATTTTCTGCATTTCCAGCTCCTAAATTATCCACTTCTAGGCTTTTTTTCCTAGCCCGTATATATCTGAAAAAAATATCCTTCGAGGTATAATTAACTTTTTCATTCAGAATCCTAATTTCCTCTCTCAGACATTTTCTGCAGTGTTTAAACTATTTATTATGCAAACTTAGAGAAGTCAAAATATGAATTATGTACAAATCTATGCACTGGAGTTCTCAGCTAATCACTGCATCTCTGTGTCTTGTGGTTCAAGGGAACCAAAGTGCACAGAGCGGAAAATATCACAGTCCAGCACTCGGCATATAAATTTTTTCCTCATGTAAAAGACATCCTTTCCCACAAATTAAATAATTTAATGTCATTTTTTAAATGATTTTGTATTTTATTCTGTATTCAGGTGATTCCTTATCACCTACCACTCTGTTTGCCTCCCTTCACATCATCCTTCCTTCATCTCTTCCCAGCTCTCTCACTGAACTGCAGTGGGACATGTGAAGACTTGCAATGACTTCCTCACACTGGGGAAGATCTAACACAGTTGGTGTCTGAGTTTCCTCCTTTTCCTGATCTCATTCATTTGCTTATTCTCTCCCCTTGCATTTCTTGGCTTTTGCATTGGGATTTTACACTTGAATTTTGAGGACATGGACTCTCTTGTGCACATCTTGTACTTAGCAAAGGCATTTGTCTCATTTTGGTGTCATCATAAAGGGTGATGTTATTGTTGTGATGAAAACTACTTGGGGCTCGAAGCCTTAAAGACGTCAAAGAAAAAGATATTATAGTCCCATGGATTTTTCAATCTATGATTATTTTTTCTGCTAATTAATAGCACATCAGTGGCCATCTATCTGTCCTGTCAGCAGGAAGATGTTCAAAACCCCCTCTAGCTTTTCAGTGGCATATTTTCCTGTGTATCCATTTTAACTAACATGGAATTATATTGCTTGGAGAAACCTTTTCGTCCCCAGTGCATGAAGCTTGAAGAAAATGAAAGGGAAAAAATATGCTTCTATTTATTTTTGCATATGGGATTGTTATGATTCATTAGCACAGAAAGTAGACAAGCTCTGTGGGGTTATGTCCAAGGAAATGAAATAAGGGGATTGGTAGCACTGGATCTTCTGCTTGTACAAGGCTGTGAAGGTTGACTGAAAACTCTTCTGTTGGGTTGGGAGCTGGATTTTCTGAAATACAAACAGTTCTCAAAGGGATTTGTCTGAGAAAATAAAGCTTCCCCTAAATTTAGCAGTCAAAAGGTCAGGCACTCAGTTTAACCTACCAACCCAAATTCAGTCATCCTTGACTAAATAGTTATTAAAATAGGTGAGATAAAATGTTCTCTTGGAATTTTTCTCTGTGTTGAATATATATAAACGAGACTAGACACCTCTGAAAACCTTGGTTGTTGGAGAGGGAGGGAAATAGTCTTGAATCATTGGGAAAAAAACCCTTCTCTAGGAAAATTCTTTCACTAGGTTTTAATTTATCAGGGTCTTAGAGTCAGTGGGTTTTAAGCACAGTACATGAATATTTTGCTGAAGCTGTGTTCACATTCCAGCCCAAAGCCAAAGATGTTTGTGCTTCTGGAATGAAACTTGACCAGCTAAACACTATCAAACATGTGCAGCTGAAGAAGGAAAGCTCCAGGTTGTTTTCTGGGAAGACTCTTCCAACCATGAGTTTGAACCCTGCTGAATGTACATTTTATCCCATGCCTTTGGCCACCAGCCCAGTGGACATATGGAAAAAGCTGGAAGGTGCAGTTCATTGGGAAACACAGGATGGAACTTGTGAATGTGGAAACCAAAATACTGAGGTTCTGTCTGAGAAGTCGGAGAAGATTTTTAGGGACTTTGGGATTTTATACTGGGTGGGGCCACAGACCTTTCACCAGACAGATTCCCCTAGAAACTGGGAAAAAGAGCAAACCTGTGTGCTTCAAGCGTGGCTTTGTGAGGAAAATGGGCCTTGCAGTCACCCAAAAGAAGAGGCAGATGTATTGTTAAATATTTTTATATTTATAATTTAAATCAGTTAAATATTTTTATAGCAGCCTCTCCATTTCTTTGTATTAACTTTGTCTCATCACCAAAGGACCCTGCCTGATCTTTTCACTCAGGCACTTGAGTGTGTGTATGAGGTGGAGCAACTTGTTTGGATTTTTGTTTCCCTCTCCACCCTTTTGGTCACCAACAGCTCCAGAAGAGAAGGATGTTTGCAGCAACCTGGTTGTAACCTGAATTTAATCCTAATTCAGGCCAGCTGGGACTCATGCCTGCAATTTCAGAAAGCCTGGTGGGAATAACAGATCTTGTGATTTGGTTCCTTAAACCACCCCCTTAGTCTTAAAAGTTCACACAAGCCTGCACCAGGAGGAGAAGTAATTGCAGGAGAACTCCTGAGCTGGAACATCAGGTGGAGATGGGGAAAAACATCACAATAAGTCAAAAATATCCTCTGCAAAGACAACTACAGGCTGGTGGTTCTGAAAAGCTGAGTTCCTTCCTTATCAGGGATTCTCACTATCATTTTTATTTATTGCTTTGACACCTGTTCTATCATATCAAGAATTCTTTGGGCTCCTCAGCCTCCTGCCAGATGCAGCAAATGCCTTCCCAATGCATCCACCTCTGTCCTGGCAGTGGGCTCAGGATGCAGCCAAATCCCACTGGGAGCAGGGCTGGACAAGTTACAGGATGGAGAAGATGGATGCAGTGATGGCTGCTGGGAGGATGAGGCTCAAACCTGTGTCTGGGAGATGTAAAACCCAGGCTGTAGCAAATAAAATATGCACAGCAAGCGGAACAGATAATGTCAGTTCAAATCTTATTTCTCTCATCAGTAGGAGCTCTGTGAGTTTGGTGCTTTCACTTATTTTGCTGTTTTTTGTTCGGGATGTCTCTCATTAACCTGCTTTTCTCTGGATTTGTTTGTGCCTCGCTTTGGCAGCCAGCCAGCAGAAAACAGGGCTTTAATTCCACAAACTCTAGATTGCGTCCCAGTTATTAAACCATGTTTGTTTCTCTCTTTCCAGAGTTTTGTTTTAGGCTTGTTTTTTTTTTTCCCCCTCTCCTAGCTGATTTTTTTTTTTAATTTTTTTTAAAATCCATGTTGTTTTGCTTCTCTCATTCCCACCAAGGGAAAAAAAGCATAGAGATTTAACTCTTGGGGTGCCTGAAACCAAAGTGATGTTCCATGTGACAAGCAGGCCCCTGATTCAAGGGCCAGAGGCTGCTCTGGAAAGGATCCTGAGCAATGTGCCAGGGGCTGAGCAGTGACACTGTCACAGAGGCTGCCTTGGGCTGAGGGTGGCACTGGAGGACTGTGCTGGTGAGCTGTGGTCTGATGGGTCACACTGGTCCATGAGGTGATAATGTGGTGCCCTCTGGATACTTTGTCACCCAGTGGCTGAGGTTTTAAGATGCGTGAAGGACATTTATGCTGCTGAACTTCATCTCTAACTTGGAGGGGTTAAGTTGGTTGCTCAACCTTTACATTTTGTGTGGTCAGTAAAGAAAAAAACCATTCCCAGGAGACATTTTGAGAGGAGCCCTGAAACCCCCCTTGCACAAACCTCTCTTTCTCTGAGCTCTCAAGGAATACCTCAAAGACAAGCTATCTCAACTTCAGCACTGTAAATCTTCCCCTCTCCTAAGCAGAACCCAGTTTTGCAAACACACACTCACAGTTCTGCATCTTGGAGTTTGAAAGAGGGTTTTAGGCATCTGTGTCCTTATTTTAAATAGCTCTTGTGACTGCTGGAGCATGGACCTGCAGATAGGAGCAGCAGAGCTGAATAATCCACATTCAAAGTTGGGCTCAGTCCAAGCTACCACTGTGAAAATTCTGGTTGCACAACTCAGGCAGAACATTTAAACAGTGTTTGGGAAAGGGGCTTTCATTTCATAACCTTCACCAGTTCTAGTGGTGTCCTTCCTCACCTAGAGCTTGGTATGGGACAAATCTGAAACTAAAAGGGATATCAGTGAGGGCAAATAGTTCTGTCTTGCTTGTAACAAGGCTCTCGTGGAAATACAGAGACATGTTTTACCAGGGGATATAGACAGAAAAATCTTTTTTAAATTGCCCATTTCTTCTCTGAATGTCACCCAAATTCTGTAATTATGCAATATCTGAAAATTCTGAAGAACATTTCACTTCTGTTGCTGGCAAAAAAATGTACCAATGTAGTGTGTTTCACTCAGTGAGGTCTCTTTTCTCCAAGGAGGTGCAAAGATGGCTCACTCAGTCAAGACATATTACACAGAGCTTCCCAATCCATCAACCTGGCATAGAGAAGATGGATGGCAGATTCTTTTTAAGGACATGTTAGTTTACACAAGTGCTCTGAGAACTGTATTTCAGATCAACCCATTAAAAAAAAAAAAAAAAGAAAAAGAAAAAAAGAAGACAGGAATCGTAAGAAACAAAAGTACCCCTTCAATTTTCCCTCTCATGAAGTCTAGCTAACATTTCTAGCACAGCTGCTATCCTAATTAAAGCCTAGGGTGTTTTAAAGCACAGGCAGAAAAATACCATTATATGCTATTTCTAGTCTCAACTATATAGTCTCCACTGAACACTTGCCAATCCTATGAGGAAAAAAGAGACACCAGGAGATTTGGGCCCAGACATTGGATATGTTTATGTTCTTAAGCCCCCACTGAAATGGGATCACCAAGGATCCAGGATGGAGGAAATCAGAAGCTACAGAAATGTCATTTATGACCACAAGAACAGGTTTGGCTCTAAGACATGTTTCCCCCTCTTATGCATTCCTCCAGTGTTTCATGTTTGTGTTTGCTGGCCTTTCACTCCCCATTCATCCCGGAGTTCACCCCTGAAGTGGCACAAGCCAAGGGGAGGAATTGTTGGTGTCCCTTCAGCAGAGAGGCTGTGGGCAGCAGATGGTGCAGTGCTCTGGGGCTGCCAGGGCAGGCAAAGTGCAGTTTCAATGTCAGTGAGCAGCCAAGTGACCGAGGGCTCCTCCACAAACACACTTTATTCACTGGTCTGAAGACATGGAAACCGAACTGTCACAAACATTCAGTGCAGAACTCCTGCTCTCACCAAAGAGCTGCACATCCTGCGTCATATCTTGAGCAAACCTGCCCTGTCTTCAGTCTGGTCCCTGCTCGTGTTTTCTAGGTCACATTTTACATAGAAAGTTCATAATTGCTCTCTAAGCATCAGACTAAACTTCTGTCTTTTGTTTGATTTGGCTTTTAAACAATCTTTTTCCCTTGCTAGTGCTAACAGTGTTTTTGAAGCCTATGAAATGCTGTCATAGAGTTCCCAGTTATTTACTTTTTTCCCCTTTAAATCCTTTTACCCAAACGATTGGACTCATAACAACTTTCATCTTTGGGAAATCAGCCCTGTGCATTGGTGTATCTGTGTGGTTTAGATGTTCCATTTGCATGTAGCAAGTGTAATCAAGTCTACACCACTTGCATCCAAACAACCCTCTCACTTTTGATTTCATGACTAAATTCTCTTTATCTGTCAAGATGATGAGGTCTAGCACCATTTCTCCCCCCTGTTGGATAAAACACTTTTAAAACTGGGAAATTGTAATCTTCATTTTTGAAAAAAAACACCCATTACCAAAACAAACCAGCATATTTCAGTTCTAACAGCATGAGATCTCCTTTATAGGCCATCCAGATGAAAGTCTTTTCCTTCCTACCTATAACAGAGAGACATGTAAAGAACCAGAAAAGAAATCAAGTCACTCTCTGGTCTGCAATGGGTAGCAGAAAGGACCTGAGTTGGTTCTTGTTTGTGAGAACCTTAGTTTAGATCCCTTGCTTTGAGTTCTCAAAGATTCACAAACATGCAATGTCATTTTTTTGCATAATAATATACTCCTCCCACCTTTATTTGCCCAGTTTTACTTCCTAAGCAGATTGTAACCAGTGCTTTTAACATTCCAGTCATGCAAATCTTCCCATCAGGTTTCAGTAGCGCCAAAGTAGGTCGAATTTATGTTCATATGTGAGCAATTCCTATTCCTCCTTTACTACCCAGAATCTTCACATTGGTGTAGAGGCAATTAAAGATTTTCTATTCCTTCAACTCTCTTGGTACCTCAATTAATCGGGTTCTCAACATCTTGATTTTGTGCTAAATTAGTGCTCCCTGTCCCTTCTCTTCACCCTCCCCTTTGCTATTATCGTGCTGCTCTCCTGCTCTGCACAGGCCCTCCTCTTCCACTGCCTTCTCCTCCTCTGGAATGGATTTTCTCCCAATAGCACAGCCTTGTGCTCACAGAGGATGACCAATCCTCCACAAAAATAACAGCTATTTTACACAATTCCACTCTAATTTCACTTCCAGAACGTTCTGCTTCCTGCCCTTGCATTAAAGGGGAGCTGCCTGAGAAGGTTACCTGGGCTCACCTGTTCTTCAGCTGCCTCTGCTGACCCAGGGGTGTGTCCAGACTTGCCTGTGACAAGAGAGGTTCTGTATAGAGCCGAGTCACTCACACTGAGACATTGCTCTCACCAAAAACCTGCCTAATGGGTTCAGCAATCCCAGGAAGTCTTGCTGGTTTTTGGTTTGTTCAGCAGTGACCAAATCAGCACATTGGGGCTTGGATGTTGTTCCTTTCAGGCACAGGGTGGGATATGTTGGGGTATCCTGTGCAGGGCCAGGAGCTGGACTCAATGACCCTTGTGGATCCCTTCCAACTCAGGACACTCTATGATTCTGTGATTTCTTGAGACGGAATCTGAGAAAGGGTCTCTCTTTTCTTTGGCTTTTTTTTTTTTCCATTTCCCCCCTCCCCTTGCTTTTTTTTTTTTTTTTTTAAATAGATATACACAATTTTCCTTTAATCTATGCTCTGAGTACATTCTCAGTCCCATGTAGATCCCTATTCCATTCTACTAATTGGATCATCAGAGATAATTTCCTACATAACAGCCTAAGAGACTCGAAACAACTGAACATTTCCAGTAAGTGAAAATTATTCTGTTTTCCTTCTGTTTGGAGCTCTCGTTCCCATGACACAAGTTATGGGGTAGGTCAGCACCTCCTTTTGGTGCTGGTGCTTTCTGAGTGTCCAGTAGGGCAGTACTGGTCTCAACTCTTCTGCAAAGCTCAAGGGAGTTTGGGCAATACTAAAGTCAGGGAATCAGAGAATAGTCTGAGTTGGAAGGGACCTGAAAAATAATCTTGTTCCACCCCCTGCCATTGGCAGGGACACCTTCCACCAGCCCAGGTTGCTCCAAGCCCCATCCAACCTGGCCTTGAACACTTCCAGGGTGGGGCAGCCACAGCTTCTCTGGGCACCCTGTGCTGGGGCCTCCCCACCCTCACAGGGAAGAATTTCTTTCTATTCTCAAACCTAAACCTACTTTCTTTCAGTTTGAAGCCATTTCCCCTTGCTCTGTCACTATATGTTGTTCAAAGTAGCCTCTCTCCATCTTTCTTGTAGCCCCTTCAAGTCCAGGAAGGCTGCAATTAGTTCACCCTGGAGCCTTCTCTTCTCCAGGCTGAACAATCCCAACTCTCTCAGCCTTCCCTCATAGGAGAGGTGTTTTATCCCTCTCATCAACTTTGTGCCTCCTCTGGCTTGCTCCAACAGCTCCATGTCCTTCCTGTGCTGGGGACCCCAGAGCTGGGGCATTACTGCAGGTGGGGTCTCACCAGAACAAGATTTCCATCAGTATTCCATTAGAGGAGCACCTGCCTTCCCACAGCACCCCAAGGACCAGAACTGTGCTGCAGAGACAGGAAACCATTCCTGACTTTGCCAGGCCCTGGGTCATTGTGTCCTCAGGACATTCATCTAAACACCACCAAAATTCAGAGTGGTCCCTGGTCACTCTGTCCCCTTGGAGGATGAGCACATTCATCCCCCCAGGGGTGAGGCATCAGTGCTGAGTCCCAGCAAAAGGCAAGGTCCAGTCCCTGGCAAGGTGCTGACTCACCCAAGGGCTGCCAGTGGCAGAGGCTTTCCTTAAAAAACTTGGCACTTTTAAAAGCAGATGAATAATGAACTTGAAGCCACATTTCTGCAGCTCAATGGTGACATCCAGTGACTGGCTCCCTTATTCCCAGGTGTGCATTCTGCAGGGCCAGCCTGTCCCTGCTCCTTGGCTATAGGAACAACTCACCTGTCTCTTGCAATCACATCATGTTCATGCTGGAAAACACTTCAAACCAAAATCCCCTTTCAGATTTGCATAATCACCTAATTGCAGTGCCTCACATCTCTTTTGTTCCCATTGAGCAGCAAGGAATGTGTCCATACTCTCCACTCGCAGTCCTAATGTACCTGGGAAAGGGTTTAGCTCAGCTGATGAAGCAATTCCAGCCTTTTAGCCTGAATTTCACCTGAACAGCACCTGAAAAGTAACTTCCCTGTGAACTGAAGTGACCTGAAATATTTTATAAGCCAAGTCTGGAAGTTATTCTTCTGCAGTCACACCTGAGGATACAGGATTTGGTGGTGCCCTCCTGAGCTGTTTGGGGCAGAGACACAGCAGGTAAAGTCAGAGGAAAGGGGTGACATGTTGGAAAGGAGCAGAAAAAACAGACACAAAGGGAAAACGGACAGAAAATCATAGGGAATAAGAAAAAAGAAGAAAAAAATAAATAAAAACTTATGGTAGAAAAATTAGCAAAAAGAAGTTGAAGGGTGAAGCAGAGATGAGGAGCTGTCCCGGTCTGAGCAAGAAATCATGGCATTAAGGGAGCTCAGTGCAGTGGGAATGGCGTGTTCTGAATATACTGTCAGTGCAGCAGCATCCTGCTTTCCACAGTGATAAATGTCACATGTCTTTGCTGACACTTGATAAAGGTTCTGTCTATCAGCAGTGCCAGCCAGCAGGGCCAGCTGGCTCCAGCTTAACCTTCAGCACTGCTCCTTCAAAGAGAAATCCCAGAATTTTCCTCTCTTTCACCACTCCCTCTTCCCAGCCCATTCACCCTGCTCACCTCAGTGCTTTCTGGCACTCAGCTTAAAAAAAAAGACCACAAGCAGCAGAAATAAAAGTGTCTGACTTACACAGCCAGCCAAGGAGAGACAGTCTGGGGCTGGACTCATCCAAGCATGGCTCTCAAGTAGGATGGAAAACATGGAAAAATCATGAAAATGATAAAATAATGGGGGGGGGAAGAAAACAAAATAATCTGAGCCTTTAAAGTAGGCTTGCAGCTAATGAGCCAATGAGCCAGTTTCTCAGCCAGTGTTAAAAGAATTGTGTTGATTTACACCAAAAGGGTTTGGCCCTTGTGGTGGTGTAACCCCAGGTGGCAACTAAGTACCATGGAGCTGCTCACTCCATCCCCTCCTAATCCAGTGGGATGGGGAGGGCAATTGGAAAAAGGTAAAAACTTTGTGGGTTAAGATAAGAAGAGTTTAATAATTGAAACAAAGTGGAAGATTATACTATATATAATAATAATAAATGAAAAAGAGAGAGAAAGAGAGGAATAAACCCCAAGAAAAACAAGTGACCCTCCCAACTGCTCACCATCTGACTGATGGCCAGACCATCCCTGAGTGATCAGCCCCTTCCAAACAACTCCTCCCAGTTTACACACTGGGCATGATGTTCTGAGCTATGGAATATCCCTTTGGATACTTTGGGTCACCTGTCCCAGCTGTGCTCCCTCTCAGCTCATTTTGCACCTCCTTGCTGGCAGAGCACGAGACACTGAAAAATCCTTGATTTAGGGAATCAACAGCAACTCAAACATCAATTTGTTATCATTATTCTTCTCATATTAAATCCCAAACACAGCACTGTATCAGCTGTTAAGAAGAAAATTAACTATATCCCAGCCAAAACTGGGACAGCACCATGTCACATGTACCCACAAGGGGAGAGGTACATGGTGACAAAGGCACTGAACGACCAGATCAATTAAACTGCCATTAAATACTTAAATATACTTTGGATTTGCTCTGAGAGCACTGGGAAGTAACTAGAGATATAATACTTCCCTTGGGAAGGCAAAAACATCCTTTAAAAATGCAAACATTCTAAGGCTTGGAGCCATAATAGGAAAGTGCAGCCTGGTCACTTTATTAGCTTCATTTTAGAGGTTAAACCAAAAAGGGAAGGTTATTTGTCTAAGGTAAAAAAAAAAATAAAAAAAATTAGCAAAAATCCCAAGTGCAAAAATAGTAAAGCAGCTGGTCAGCCTGGAATCAGAAGAGGTAAAACCATCTCAGCTGCACAACAAAATGAACCAACACAAACCACCTGAATTGCATCTATTCAGGAAGTGAATTATTCAGAGAGGATAAGAATAAATCACACATTAGCACATCAGGTTAATATGGCAGCAAATAACAGGAGAACAGGGTTATTTAGGATATATATAAATTCTTGTCAAGAGAGGTCATTTTTTTTCCTCCCTCTGGGCTCAATGAGACAAACATTCAGTCAGTTCTGAGTATCTCAGCATCAACAATGTATTGACAACTTGGAGGGAATTCAAAGAACATCTTCAGAGATGATTTAGGGACTGGAGGGATTGATTTACAAGGAAAGATTTTACTCTCTAAGTGCAATAGATTCATCTCTACTATGATCCCATTGATGTCCAAGGGCCAAGTTTTGCCCTCAATTACAACAGTGTAGATGTGGCAAAACTTCACTGGAGTAAAAATGTAAGGTCATCATTTGGGAAAAAAAATGGGAAAGGAATATTATTAAACTCTGGACATATCCCTGTGGAGAAACAGTAGAAACTCCAGTGCTTGTGACATTTAAAATTAACCAAGATAATAGTATTGAATAATATTATACAGAGACCTGCAGTGACAAGGGAAATAAAAATACATAAGTGCTATTTCCCCATATTTTTATTATGATGATGATTACTGTTATATGAAAGGAGGAATCCACATCTGAAATTAACTGCCTATTGGCCCTTTTAAACATAATGTTTTAATATAGGCAAAAAACGTCAGGGGAAAATCCATCTCTGGCAGAGCCAAAGAAAATAAAGAGGTTTTTTAAGAGTATGTGAGGGATGAAGCACAGAAACCTAATAATAGTATCAGCCCATTACAACATCCTCTGGCTGGTGATGGTAAAGCAGAAATGACAAACTGTTCATAACGATGGAAAAAAGGCAATTCTATCCAACACCAGCTTGTGTGCTGAGGTGTAAAGAGGTGGCTCTGAGGAAAGATTTTAAAGGAAATTTGAAGTATAAAGATCCCAGAATCTGAGGAAGAAAATCCTTTAGGGATGGAAAAGGAGGGAAAGGATGAGAAGACCAGGCTTACAAGGCATGGAAATCTCAACAGAGCAAGGATAAATCAGCTGCAAGACTCAAATAAACAACCAGCCAAGAAGCTGATTTTACTGTGACCCAACCTTTGAACTGGAAACTGCTGATGGCAAGAAAGGTGAAGAGGTCGTTTAAGTTCACTAACAGCTGAATAACAACTATCATAGACCATTCTGGATCCTTTAAATCAAAATCAAGAGCCAGTTTGGAAGATATCTAACCCACAAATGCTAATAAAATTCATAAATTATTTAAGGACTACAGGTAACAGGATGCCCTGATAACAATGTGAGACTAAAAATAAAAACCACTATATGGGATTGCTGGTTACTCTGGATTGCTAATTTTTCCTGACATGAGTGCAGTGAAAATAATGGAAGAGCTAATAGAGGAACCAATTAATAAAGAATTAAGGGATAGGAAAAGAATTAATGACTGTCAACATGATTTTATGGAAAATAGGTTTTATCAAATAAGCCTGATTTAATTATTTGGGGAAATTCCAAGTTGGACTGATAATCACATTGATGGGCTTGGCTTCAGTAAAGCCCATGACTCAGGATCATAAAATGTTTTGATTTTAAAAGTTAGAGCTACGCTAACAGAAAATACACTAAACACATTAAAAACTGACCAAACTTGGTGAGTTCAGCAAGAACTAATTAATGGAACTTTATCATAAGCATTTTGTCCTTGGGAAATTTCGATGTGTAAACATGTTTGTAGTTGGTACCAGGCAATACTTTTAGCAAAGCACCCCAAATGAACGTACAATATATATTCACTCTTGCCAAAATGTGTCAGTGCAACAAAGTTTGATGAAGTGGTACATGAAGGCACTTTTAGGTACTTCCAGACTCTGCTCAAATTTGTCTGACAGATCCATTCAATAAAATATCCAGCCCTGGTGGGGACTGTGCACTGGAGTATATGATGCTGTTCTGGTGTTCGTGGGCAGAGCAGACCTTGGATGATCTGTGAGAAGATCTGAAAGAGTCTGAGACATCATCCAGATGCTCCAGATCCCCTTTTCTTGTTTTTCATGGATCCCACTGCAGTGTCCCATGCACTGCCGCAGGCAGCTGCCTGAATCCTAAATTGTCTGATGCCTGCTCTTATTTTTCCAGTGCCACGTTCTTCTGCCTGCCCTTAGATCCTACAGCCCTGGTTAAACTCCTGTCACCTGCAGACAGCCAGGTCTTTGCAGCCAGCAAACATGTTTAACTCATTACTTCATAACTTTGGTATAGGCTGTTAAAACATGAAGCTTTCTCCTTATGTTCTTCGGCTGCACAGCTAGTTTCAAATCACGTCCCAAATAACTCTCCATGCTCAAAAAATGGAAACAGGCCACTATTTTCCAGAACTCACAGAGTCAGAGATGTTTGTGAGGGTGTTTTTCTACCCCTCCCTTTTGTCATCCTGGTAGATCTGTCAGATTCTGTAATAAACAAAAATCCCAAAGAAAAACAAGCACTGGCATTTCTCCCCCTGCTCTCTGCTTCCCCACCCACAAATAAGTGGAATGCTTTTAGTGCACTTAGTGTTCTCAGATTATGTTAAAATATACCAAACATACACTGTTCTAGTCTTTCATGAAAACTTTAAATTGCTATTTCTGGGCTCAATTCAGCCCTTGCCTCATTCTGTGATAAAAGGACTTAAAAGCACTGTTCTAGAATAGAATAGGCTTTGGGCTTTTTATAGTGTCTTTCACATTCCCAGTATCCCAAAGGGCTTTACAAAGCACTGATGTAGAGACTGGAAGTACAGTAAGCGTAGGCATGTGCAGCATCCATTATGTGCTCAGGGATGGCTCCTGCACCCAGCACCCAGCCTTATGTAACAGGAATGGGTTTGAACAGGGAGTGGAGCCTCACTTGGACATCAACAGCCCTTTAATGGGCCACAGGGGTGGCTGGGAGTCGGGAAGAGCAGGTGGAGTGAAGCAGGAGAGACAGGAAAGCGTGCTTGGGGGTTGCAGGTGCTGTGCTTGGTGCTGAGCAGTGGCACTGATGTGCTTGGAGGGGCTGCACCTCCCCTCTGCTTGTGGGGGAAACCTGGAAAGGGTGGTTTTCTGGGGTGGGAGAGGTAATCAGCACCTGGGGGGGTGAACATGCTCACCAGATAAAGAGTGGGGCTGAACAGCTCATCTGTGCCAGGGCTGGGAGAGGCCATGAGGGGATGGAAATACTGCGTGTCCTGTGAGATGGAAATACTACATGTGCTGTGTGTCTGTGGAAGGAGTCAGGGTACAAAACCAGCAGGAGGGAGGTGATGCACATTCACAGCTGAATTGTGTGCAAGTTATTTGTGTGTTTGAGCAAGAGATGGGGTGAGAAATTGCTCACGCTGCGTGCAAGGTACAGCACCTGCTGTGCACAGATATTCCTTGTCATGAGGTACCTGGAGACAATTTCATGCAGATAAACTCAGACAAACTGACTGACAATCAAACCAGTGGCCAAAACTAATAAACAGGGGTGTAACCACGATGACAAACCAATGATGTGTAAGAGGTTTCAGATTTGGTGTACAAACTGGGGTATTTTTACCATGTGCACGTAAAAGATGTCCCAAAGCTGCACCCACCCACACAGGGGAGGCCTCTTGAGGCACCCAGAAGGTCATGTTGCTTCACCTAAAGATTCAAAGGGTCACTAAGGGATTCCCAGTACAAAAATAGTCCCTCACTTGAGGGTGTGAGAGCTTCCAGTCCTGGGAAGTCTCTGTGGGATCTGTCCCAGTCCCCAGGGGAGGCTTCCTGTCACAGAGCTGCTGCTCTGAGGAAAACCATAGAGGAAAAAAAAAAGGGTTTTCCAGCAGGGCCCATGGGTCAAGCCAGGGCTCCTGGCCATCCATGTTCACAGCCCAGAAAATATAGGGAAATATAAGCCAAGTGGAACTGCTTCCAGAGAGCACATGGTGTGGAATGGAACAGGTCTCTTTGGAACCAGCTGCGGGATTTCTTCATGTTTGCATCAGACTGATTTAGAAAGAACACATATCATTTTACTTCCACTCAGTCCTAAGTTCCTTTTAAAGTCTGACTTTTTAGGGACTTGGCATTAAAAAGAAATGAGAATTTCCTGCTAAGGACTCATTTTTTCAATCATAAGGCTTTCATTTAAATGGTGAATGTTTTTAAAGATGTAAACATCTAATGGACTTTACTTACTCCAGACCTTAGTTTTTTTCACTCGAAAAGGAATTTAAATCAAGCTGGGAAAAACCAGAACAGATCCCAAAACACTCTGTAGCTCTCCTTAAACACAAACAAAAGAAAAGAATAAATGTAAAACACTCCCTCTTCTGTCTCTTTTCTGAAGACCTATGGTCCAAGCCGTGGTTTGAGGTGACGAGGACTGAGAAGTCAGAGGTAATAAATGATAATTCACTGCAGTGACTGGAGGTTTGTGTGTAAGTCAGGAGAAACTGGTCCAGGAGGTAGAGAGACCATTATGGCTTTTCATGAGGGGATAAAAGGCTGTACACCCCAGCCTTTGCTCCAGCCACCAGCTACAGAGCAGGTGGGCTGCTCGTGCTTTGCATGTACCTGGGATGGATGACAGCAAAGGAAACTGCTAAGCAAGAGGAAAAGATTAAACAGTAAGAAAACAGCAACATTCCTATCTAAAAGAACTGGTGGACAGAAGGCAGATAAGCCATAAAAGAGCATAAATGTCTCCAGACTAAAGTAAATAGTAAGCTCTAAAAATCTACCTCTAAGAGATTATGTAGGTGGAACTTTACAAAAGAAATCTCTGGGGTTTACCCCAGTGTGAGCCATTGCTTTAAATCATTTGCCAGGCACTTGTGAGTTTAATATCAGCTTTTGATACAGTATTTTTCTGAAGTGATTTTGAAGATTATAGAGAGGGAAAAGGTAAAAATAAACCTGAATGGGAGGGTTTTGTTGCAAAACCAGTTTTAAAGCCTGACAGGAAAGTCATGAATGCCTTGTTTAAGAATGAAGCCCTGGCAGGATAGGATATCGTTTCTTAGCTTGCAAAGTTCCCAGTGTACTGTCTAAAATACCAATGTGCTGCTCTCAAGACAGGCAGATGGAAAGGAGCTGATAAGCCATAGACAAAGGAAATATCTTTAAATAACCTTTCAAAGAGACATCATTTAATGAACAAAGCACAGAGATGGGCTTGGATCAAAGTACTGAACAAAATACCTGTTGGAAAATGCAAAGGGGCTGTTTCACGAGCAGTTTGGAGTCGTAGGTATTTGTTCAAATTTCCTTAAAAATTATACATGACAGATTGGACAGGATATGGAAAGGCAGGAAAAAAGCATGATAAAATTAAGTTCCAAGAGTGTCAGCAGCTGATGGAGATCTAATAACCTGGCTTTTCTGGGTGAGTGGTTAGAAAGGAGCTCATCTTTTCTTCGCTTCTGGAAGGGAAAAGAACACTTTATGCCTGACAGTTGTCTCCCCATATGTTTAATGAGCCACTCTCACCACAAAGAAAAAATAAAGAAAGTGAATAAAACCACCAAAACAGCTTCTTGAAAATTTATGGACCTTCTTTAAACAGAGATCTCACTATGGAGTTACTTTTTTGGGGGTTTTTTTGAGTGGTTGAAATCAGTTCCCTCTCATATTTATGTAAACCCAAGCCCTATAGATTATTTGTGCAGCAAGAGGGAACTAATACAACTCCATTCGAATTATTTTAATGCCACTGATTTATGCTGGTTAAGAACCTCAGTTTATTTCTACACTGTCCAAAGTTTACAGATTTTCACTTTGTGCCTTAGATTTTTCCTACAGTCACAACAGCTCTGAGATGGAACTTAAGCAGACTCAGACTGAGAGCTGGGTAAAGTATAAAATTTGTGGGATTTGCAAAGCACATAAGAGCCCATTTCTCCCTCAGGTGATGCCTTTGAAACGGGCTGCAATCTCAGGAAAGAGACATTTTTCTTGAAAATACTCTAGTTTGACTGTTCAAATGAAGAAATACACTTAAATCTGAAGCAAACTGTGGTGGAAGAAGCTATAGCAGAACCTGTAACGCTCACACAGAGAGGATCTCCATCCCCAGGACCGGGTGTGTTTCCCTGCCGTGCCCTCCCTGCCCCTCCTGTGCTCCACCAGCTGCCCCTCAAAATCAAGTAATAAAAATTCAAATGAGTTTTCAGAAAAATATACCTGCAGAGGGGAGACATCTCCTGTCACTTTAATAACACACCAGGTTAATAATATTAAATCACCGGAGGCCAAGGAAATGTCACTGGAAATATTTAAGGCTCCTCACTCAGGAGTGATGAGACTTTAAAGCAGCTGGGAGAGAAGCAGGATGGGGTAGCAGGGACTGCTGAGGCCAATCCTGGCCCACAGGGAAGAGCAATTTTGCAGGGTTTGGCTTCTCAATTAAGGACTATATAATATATTAAGAAAATAAAAGCTTATATAGTACTGGAGGTGAAATATGTGCTGGTGAAAAGGGGCAGGACAGCTCTTCAGGCAGCAGCCCCCAATTTATCCACCAAACCAGTAGAAAATAGACAAGACTGGGGCCAATTTCCAACCTTGTGCTCTGCCAAGAAACTTGTTCCTCATTTAATGTCAGAAGTGAGAATATTACTGACAGGAACATCATTATGCCCATGGAACTGGCCATACTTTTCCTTGGACTTTGACCATATCTTGATCCACCTGAACATTATTGAACCTTCTTTATTTTATTCAGCCTTAAAACAAACCTACTAACCAAAAACACACAAATCTCTCCCAAAGACAGATGGACAGCACAAATTTAAGGCTGGCTGGAGTTGCAGGACTGATACAAAGCTTTTTGACAGAGCTGTGGGATTTGTGTCACTTAAAAAAAAAAATAATTCAATTTTTTTTATTGATCCAGAGATATAACTGGACTGTGTCAAAGTGGCCAGATCCTCAGCTCAGGAAAAAAAAAAAAAAAAAAAAAAGC
>VYXB01008800.1:266773-285578 GCA_013397135.1 Pachyramphus minor
AAGGGGCCAAAACCCCAAGAAAAAAAAAAAAAAAAAAAAAAAAAAGGGAAAATCTTCTCTGGAGTTGTTCTGATTTATACCAGCTAAAGGTAAAATCCTCTTCAACTGGAGGATAAGCCACGTGTGTTTGCTTTGCTGGACAAACGATGCAGGAAGAAGAGGGAGTGAAGCAGGTCTGATTTGAAGGACCCTTATAGCTCCTGCTTCTCACAGCTCTGCTTCCCTTTCCAGCAGAAGGAAGCCTCGAGCACAAGTATTGCTTGTTCAGACTCCAAGTTGTCAGGCAAAACCTTATCCTTAAAATGCCTCTCGATCTCAGTGAGTTCCGACTCCATAAATATGACTTTTGCCTGGCTCAGTGACAAAACCCCATGTGTGGATTGAAGAGGTTGTCCCCAAAACCCTAAAAATGAGGACAAAGAGGAAGATTAGATTGTGACAAATGGGAGATTTCAAAGCCTGAAATAAAGAGCTGCCAGTCCACGTTGATCCTTCCTTGGTTGGCATTATGCAGAGTTGTGCTGGACACCTCCTGACCTTGTCAGAAAGCCACACTAGAAGGAAAACTGGCAAATATAGCTCCAGCCTCAAAATCCACCACTTTTTGGAGCTGGTGGCACAGCCCTGATCACCAGGTCTGATTTCTGCACCAGACCAAATGATTAGAAACTAAACTAAAAGAATTAGAGACCACGTGAATTCTTCATTCTTTGGGAAGAGTCAATACAGTGTCTGTAGAGGGAAATCATTTCTCATAAATCATTCTGGGGTCTAAGTAATTCAGAAATATATCAATAAGGATGATTTAGTCAATGTAGTGCTCAGGATTTAAAAAACAAAACAAACCTCTCCTGGTAACACTCCAAAGCTCTTAAAGCAGCTCTAAGCTAATGGGATGAGAGGAGAAGTTTTCTTGTTAAGTGCTTAAAAGGACAGGAACAAACTTATTCAACATATTCATAGATGAGCTGGAAAAGGGGATTCATAAGAAGAAGATGAAGTTAGTGAAAGACACAAAATACCTGAGCAGAGTCAAATTTAAACCTGACTATAGAGAATGGCACAACACTCCTGAGATAACGACTCCGTGATGAAGTGACTGATGAAATTCATGCTGATAAGTGCTAAGTAATGTAATATGGGGAAAATACAGCTCATTCTGTATTTCCAGCCAGGAATGAGATCTTGGAGTCATTGTGATGAAAGAATCATGGGATATGCTGAGTTGGAAGAGATCCACAAGGATCATCGAGTTCAACCCTTAACCCTGCACAGAACTGTCCCCAAGAGTCACACCCTGTGCCTGAGAGGATCATCGAAACCACCAGCACCAGTTCATCATAACGGGCCAGATTCTCTACAGGCAAAATCAGTCTCATTCCCCCTGGATCAATAGTGATGGAACAGTTTACACCAGATCAGGAGGTCATTAAATAACAGTGATGCTGGAGATTGCTTGAAGTGAGAAGTTTTCCATTGCATCTGGGGACAGAAAAACAGGATCGGGTGGGTTTGGTGTTCATCCAAAAAGGACAAATAAGGTTTTGTTCAGTGCAATATAGACAGTTCTTTCAGTGAAAGAAAAAAAAAAACAACAAAACTGTACTTTCTTATGTTTATTTGATGTTTTCCCTCCCTACACAGCCCCAGAAGAGAAAATAAGCTGATAAATTTTATAATAGCACTAACATATGTATCAACAATACTGACATGTTTTCAGTTGAATTTTCAGTTCATTCTATTTTCCATCTCACAATGAAGTTCAGTTCAATTGAAAGATTCAATAGTAATTGGAAATAAGCTCTGGAAATTGCATAATCTAGTTCTCAAAGACCCAGAAATTAACAAACAAACAAACAGAACACACATAAACCTAAACTAACCACATTCTGTAAGGATGTAATAAGTCAATTAAATTCATGCACAGTGTGATTCTTGGCTGATGGGAGAATACAAAGAGAGAGGTCAGATCCTGTTTTCAAAAAGGAGCCTCATGAAAAGGGAAGCAAATGGAAATGTCATTATTGAACATTATGATGAGAGATGAAAGGAGTCTCATCCAAAAAAAAAGCTCCAAGGGGGTGAAATGTAAATTGTTCAGATAGGAAGCAAATGAAAGGGGATGTGATAAGGTCAGTGATGAGAAAACATGGAGAAGAGCTGCAACTCAGGTTCAGATGATAACAGTAATAAATACTAAAGGGCCTGAGTCCAAAGCAGGTAGAAATCAGCAGTTTCATCCTTTTCAGTGGGGCTGCACAGATTCACACCAGCTGAGTTGTGCCTCACAATAACACCCAGTGTTTAGGCAGCTCTTTCATCTACTGATATTGTGCACAAACTATTATCTTCACCCACGTATGGAGAAAGGGGGGGAGTTACAAAGGCCTTGGGGATTTTCATTTGTTCCCCTGATTGCTGATGTGCATTTTGGTTGTTACAGGATTTGAGGGTAGTGCTGAAAGCCAGAGCCAGGACATCTCCAAACAAAACTGAGTGCCTGAAACTTCTAAAGATGAGATTTACCCCAAAACAGACGTTTCCCAAATGCCTAAGGCAGCCAGAGGACTTGTCCATACAGCACAACTCGGGGCTACATAACACCAGTTAAGATCCCTCATTGAAATGGCTTAAAATGGATTAAAAAAAATTACAGCATTAGCTCAGTCATCCATTGGGGCTGCCTGACAGGTTTCAAGGGCAGACAATGAAAGGACATTCTTGCATAAGAAAACACCCATGTTTGGAAATGTTTATGCCTAAAACAGGGTTAGATTAGATCAAAACAGTGAATTTTGAGTCATCATTAACTAGATCTAAGTTGACACACATACCTGTGGCACCTGCAGGAATTCTATACATGGGCAACGTTGAAGGGGGGCCCCTCGCCCATATTTCATACCTGCTCTGTCACAGGGTTCCTGGTGGCAGCTACATGTGAAATGAAAGCCCTGCAGAGACATCATTTTCCTAGACAAGTTAATCATTCCACAAAGGCCCTTCCTCACTCCCTGCCGTGCACGGGGGTGCAGCTCCAGTGCCTGTTGTTAAACTGCCGAGTGGTTCCACTCCAAACTGGTTGCCACTCACTTGTGAGGAGTTAATCCCTGTGCTTGGCATATGCAGGTTTGTTTAATATGTGAAGCTCCCTGAGATCCACTGGGATGGAAGGCTCTCAGTGGACACTCGTCATCATCAAGTGCAGGATGATGGTTAATTAGCTCCATGTCTCCCGGTGCCCCTGGGAATGGCCATTCAAAGCCTGGCAGAGATAACTGGGCTGAGCAGCGAGTAATCCTGAGAAATGCAGCTCCAGGAAAGGACAGTGGAAATTAGAGAGGCAGGAGCTGTATCTCTCCATGTGAGATTATGATTGCTGATCCCTCTTGCATCATTGTGTAAGTTAAAACTGACACCCCGGCTGGGCTGAAGAGATATTTGGTGCTCACATCCTCACCAGCTATGATCATTAACCCTTGATATCCACAGCTAACCCTGTTGAAACAAGGGACAGCAAGAAGTGCTTCTGTCCACTATGTTCCAATAGATATAAATATAGAAATAAAACATTTTGAAAAATCTGATTTCAAATAAAAGTTAGTTATAAATGCTCAGCATCTGCACAGGAAGGACATCGACCTGTTGGGGCGAGACCAGAGGAGGCCACCAAATTCATTAGAGGGATGAAGCACCTCTCCTAGGAATAAAGGCTGGGAGAATTGGGATTGTCCAGCCTGGAGAAGAGAAGGCTTGGGGTGAACTTATTGTGGCCTTCCAGTACCTGAAGGGAACATAAAGAAAGATGGAGAGAGTATTTACAAGGCCCTGGAGAGACAGGCCAAGGGGGAATGGCTTCAAACTGACAGAGAGAAGGTTTAGATTGAAATATTTGGAAGAAATTCTTTACAGTGAGTGTGGGGAGGCCCTGGCACAGGTTATTCCAAGGATGCCCCATCCCTGGAAATGTCCAAGGCCAGATTGGATGGGGCTTGGAGTAGCCTGGGATAGTGGAAGGTGTCCTTGCCTATGTTAGGGGGGTGGAACAAGATGATCTTTAAGGTCCATTCCAACCCAAACCATTCCATGACTTCCTTAGAGGCCTCAGAATGCAAATACCTCACTGCAGGCACCCACAATTAAAAATTCTGTCCCAAAATTATGGCAAACCCAGAAAAAACAGCCTTTTAGTTGTGTTCCTAATGCAACATACAGACACCCTATAGGCATTTTTTTACTGCTAATGATGAAAATCCACAAAAAATTCCTTAAAAAGTGACGTGTGTATCCAAGTCCAGCCATGCATAGAGACGCTTTCCAAATCTGGGCCATGGTTTGTGAAACCTGCTGAGCAGAAAGGTGTTCTGTAAGATATTATTATTAGGAATTTTATAAAACTTTGAAGGTTATTATTGCTCCAGATTAGGCTGAAATGTTTAATTATGAACAGAGAGAAGGTTTTTGGCCTTTTCAAAGCATAGAAGCCTTTATTGATTTTATTAGTCAAAGAAGGTGATAATTTTTACATTAATAACCAGAGAGCAATTTCCCTGTTAAACAGTGATTATAAAATACTAACGGAAATACCACTGGAAAAGTCCGAGGAAGGTCACTCTTTTTTCTTATTCCTTGTAATCAATCTTACTCTATCAAAGGCTGCAGAAATACAGCAATAATCTAAGTGGAATTGTGGACACTTCTGAACTTGTGGGCAGATGTGGCGATGCCTTCCCTGTTAATTGAAGCTGGATCAAATGAAATCCTTTGATTGAACGAACTATAATTGCTTGCTCAATAGTTGCAAACATGGGCAGCTACCTGAGGTGTTTGCTAAATGGCTGCATGTCTTATGCAAACATGGCTGTGGAAGGCCCTGGATAAACAGACAGGTGGAGACTGGACAGGAATGGCTTTAAATCAACTGAGCATCAAAGTGCAATTCACCTTTTTGGCTTTGAGTTGTTTTGGGTTTTTTAACTGGGGTTACACATGGGGAAGATGGGACAGGTTTCAGCACACCATGCCAAGGTGTCCTGGACATCCCACCTGCATCCCCTTGCACTGGGAGCTCGTGGTGCCCCTGAGACCTCCCTGCACAGCTGGAAAGTCAGGAACAGTTGGAAGCAATGTCAAGGATCACATTTACACTGGACTCTGGGCTACCAGACTGTTACAGCTCAGCCATAGCTGGCTCTGGGTTTGTTTCAGTTGTTCCCTTTAGACAGGAGATGCCTTTCTGGAAGAGGGCAGAGGCTTAGCCAGCCCAAAAATCCCTTCATCATCTCAGCTTTCCTGTGCTGCTCAAAACCCCCCACAACAAACCACCTCAGGCTGTCCTGCCCACAGGGGCACATCCCTTTCCTTGCCCTCATCAATTAGCAGCTGCTTTATAACCCCAAAACATGATGTTCTCCATCACTTATACATTTTTTATTTTCTCTAATAGAACTTCTCATTATTCATATGAATCTCTAATCCTTTTGTGCATCCTCCAAAGCTCTTGGCTTCAATAACTTCTGTGGCATTGAGTGCCACATGTTAATTATGTGCTATGTGAGAAAAGTGCTTCCTACTATCAGCTTTAAATCATTTGTTTTAAAAAAGTATTTTAGTGTTTATACCAAGTAGAATGGAATATAGCATTTCATAGAGAGGGTGCATCATGTATTAAAAATAATTATGATTTTTGAACATTGGCAAACTGAGGCATGAAAGGACATGACTTACGATTGGTTTTTCACTGCTAAATATAAAGATAGAACCTGTGACTTCTGCTTCTTATATTCTTTCTATAAATAAATAAAAAACATGTTTTCCAATAAAATGATAACTGCTTTAAACATCTCAGGTTTTCATGTCTGTTTTAAGGAACAATCTCATTGCCTTGTACTCATAAGAGTTAAAAAAAAATTGGGATTCCCATCTGATAAAGAGCCTGTGTTAGAAGAAATGTCAGGGATCACATTCTGCCAAATCAAGTTTGCTGTGATCCACTGGGAATCAAAGGTAAACTCCTGGAAAACAAAAGACTAACATGTTGAAGCTACAGGGAATTCTCTGTACTGGACAGGATTAAAGTAATTCTGACCCCACAGGATTAAAGTAATTCTGACTCCTCTATTGCCAATAATCTCTGAGAGGAGGTTTGATTCTCCCTCACCATAAATAACTTTATATCTTTCACTTGCTAATATTACAGGGGGGTTTTGGTGAACAAACTCATGCAAAACACACCCTACTTGCCAATAAGTAGAGAAAGGCTCTGTGATAAAATAACTACCCAAATATACACCTCATGAAAAAAAAATAATAGCTGAGGACAGGGAATTACTGTCCTGCTGCTTCTGGCTTATGTGCTGTATATAATAGTTTCTGGAAACATTTTTATCATGCAGAGATAAAGGAGATGGAGAGTAATCATCCTTACTTCTCTAAGTATGGTATTTAGATGACCCTCATTACCCCTGTATTTGGGTGCCTTCACACTTTTAGAATATTTATACTTTGAAAGTCTCACAAAGCAAAAAAGTGTTGACAGACCCAAGCTACAGGAAAAAACAAGGTAGAGAGAAGAGGTGACTTCTTCAAGATTACAGGGATCTGTAACTGTGCAGAAAATTGAACCCAGGTCACTCAATTTTTAACTGACTGCTCTCTGTACTGCTGTAACCTCCTTATTGACCCAGGCTTACATTCCATCCTGTCCACCCATAAAGCAGGGCTTTTCTAGTACAGGGAAGTGTCTCCCAAAATGCCACACTCTAATCAACAAACCTTTCCTGCTGGAAGTGATACAGGTACTGTTGTGAAAATTGTCACGTTGGTTGTCTTGGGTTGTTTTTTTTTTCAGCCAAAATGGACTGATTTTAATCCCAGCAACAATTACATGGGGGAGAAGTGCCATCACATCCCATCTCAGATTGTCAAATGTCCCCATGAGACAAAGTGACAAGAGATGGCTGATGGAGAAGACTCTTGGCAGAGGTTTCTGAAGACTCAGTGACCACTGAGCATCTTCTCCTCTTACTGAAGAGGAAACACTGAGAAGAGCTAGAAAATAGGGCCTGAAATGGTTTTGATTCTCCTCATTTTCAGTGCACACATCCCAGGCAGATATAGCTGTAACATCTCTGCAGTCAGATGTTCTGCAGGGCCTTCTCAATCCTTACTCATACAACAGCCCTTATTTACAGTTTAATTTAAATTAATGTTTTAATTTTTCAAACAAACAGTGACATTGTTTATGAATGCATTACCATTGAATAATCACTCTTGAATATCAATTAACTTCAGCAACTTTAAACTACAAAACCCTTGTAGTCAAAAGAGTGTGCTCACAGAAACAGCTTTGCTTAAAACAACCAAATCCCATCAAGTTTTCAGCTGTCAGCAGCAATCAGTATTTGCAAGGAGCACTGCCTATATCAGAGAGAGGGGGACTGATGGGCTGTGTATGGTCTGCAGAGCAGTAATTTGTCTTACACCCACTCCAAATATGACCCTGATGACAATAAGATGGCATCAAGGTCTATGGTGAGGTGGGACTGGCTGTGGGGGCAGTAACAATGTGCTCTGTTGGAAGGTGAGATGCTGCAGAAACTAGAATTAGTCAGCAGTACAGGAAACCAGCAAGAAATAGGGTCTGACTTGCTTCACACAGGACCTGCCTGCTGGAAATGAGAGCAGATTGAGTGTATCAACTTCCATTTCCTTGTCCCTGTGCAAGGAGAAATGATGGCTCAGGGGGGAGAGCTCAAAAATCACAAGTCCCAGCCTCGGGAAGCAACTAAACCATCAACAAGCTAAACTTCAATTTATCCTGGGGAAAGTGAGTCAGTAGTTCAACAGACAAAGTTCCCAGCTTTGTCTGTTTGGGTTTGTTAGGCCTGACTCAGCTGAAGGGAAGAAGCACAACCTCTGATGAAGCTCTCTGAGAGGTGGTTTGGTGTTTTGGGTTTTTTTTTCGGGGTTGTTGTTGACTTGGCTTTCCCCACCACCACCCAAGAAGAAAGGAAGACTTGTTTTCCACTGAGTTCCTACTGGATGGATCATGTTCCATATGGAGCTGAGCAGAGACACAGCTGGGGTGGCTCTGAGGATATGTGGCCACACAGTTCCTGTCCTTAAGGTTCCTTCTTGCTCTCAGCTCCAACTGCAGCTCTGGCAGCAGGAGCTGAGCCTGGGGCAGTGATCAGCCCTTGGAGAATGTCTTTCCTCTGATCTGAGGAGAGTCTGAAAGGGTCTTTCTTTCCTACTTCTCAGCACACAAACACCTCAGCAGAGTTTCAGCTGCCAGGTGACTCCCCAGAGCCCTGAAAACTCAGACCTCAGCCACTAAACAGCATGAGCCAAGGAGATCACAAGTTGCATTCTGTGGCCAACACCTCCACAAACCCAAATGAGTTCAGCTCCTCCTGTCCTGCTCATGGGGAAGACTGTGAGTGAGTGAGTGCCTCAGCCTGCCTCCCAGGGGCCCAGCTGACAAATGGAGGCTGCAATATTTCAATCAATAGGGGGAAAAGAAAAGGAAGGAACCAAGCAGTCAGAGAAGACAGAGACATTATTGATGCTTCTATTACTGCCTGAAATTGGTCACTGTGGAGAAAAACAAGTAGCCACAAAGTGGACTTGGCCTGACCTTTTGCTCCCCAGCAGGCAGCAGATTGGTCGTTCCAGTCACTGCCAGTGAAAAATGAGGCTGAAATCTTCTTTTAGTGGCTGAGGGACTGGTGCTCAGTCCTCACAGCAGGACAGAATGCACAGGTCAAGGGGGAAGCTGTATCCCTCACTGTGGGCTCCGGAGAGATTCTCATATGACACATCAGGATGGGAAATGCAGGATTGATTTGCTGCTTAACATGAGTGGTGTGTGCTCAAATGTGAGTGGACAGACTCCTCAGACAGGGAGAGGAGTGATGGACAAAGCAGAGCAGGAAAAGTGTGTGCCCAGCAGAGCAGTGAGGCAGGGAAGGTTCAAGCCAGGCAGGAAAATGGTGAAGAACGGGGTGGAAGAAAGCACAGAATGGAAATTTTGACTACACAGCATGGAAATGTGATAAAGTGAACTGATGCAACTCAAACCAAGCCAGGAACTTGTAAAAATTTAAAAGGAAGGACAGCTTTGGGACTGAATCACAGGACAGGCTCTTCTACAAACTTCCATGTGGCCTTGCATAAGGACATTCTCAGTGCCATAGTTCTACCACAGCTATAAAAATGCTTTCCTTGCTTTTTGGACACTACAGCCTCTGAGGCATTTACCTAGAGGGAGTTCTTGATTCCTTCTCAACACAAGTCAGAAATAAAAGAGAGAAGACTTTCCCTAAACAGAGCAAAACTTGTGTGTGTATGGCCAGCTGAAATTGGTCAGACAGCTGCAGGAGGTCCCACCTTGGCATGGAGGAGAGCAGAGGACAGCTATGGGGAATAAACCAACATGGGGTAAGAGAAGCTTGGCCCTGCTGATGGCCTGGAGAAAGGGATACCTTGTTCTGTGAGACCAGAGTGGTCCAAGGAGAAAGAGGATGATTTGTGTATCCAAAGGGATGCACTGACATATAGAATCATAGAATGGCCTGGGTTGAAAGGAACCTGGAAGACCATCTTGTTCCACTCCCTGTCATGGGCAGGGACACCTTCCACTAGCCCAGGTTGCTCCAACCTGGCCTTGGACACTTCTAGGGATGAGGCAACCACAGCTTCTCTGGGCAACCTGTACCAGGGCCTCCCCATCCCCACAGGGGAGATTTTTTTCCCAATATTTAACCTATATCTACTCTCTTTCAGTTTGAAACCATTCCTCCTGCTCCTGTCACTACATGCTCTGGTAAATACAACAGACTCACAGAGAATAAACAAACAAACAAATAAATACTATAAATAACAATACTATCTGAAAGTGGGCAAAAGCTTATGAGGCAGCATCTCAATTGTCTGTTAGAGGGACAATAATTCAACATGGAGAAATCAGATTATTTTTTTCCCAAAAGTTTTGTTTTAATTATACTTGCACATTCTGCAGTCCCAATAAACAGAGACCCCTAATATCAGCCCACCTTAATGGCTTGGCTCCCATGATAAACATCAAGAAACAGCACTTACCTTCCAATTACCACTGTGAACTGACTTGGGTGGTGAACTCCAGTGAAGAACAGACGTCAGAGAAGTGCTTTAGAAGAACAGGTCGCAAACGCTCATAATAAATCTGTTCAGCTGCACTTTGGGGAATGTAAATCACTTAAATTATTAAAGTGTCGAGCTGTTGGGACTTGGGCAGGTTGAGAGCTGTTGCAGCAAAAGCCACAGCAGCCCAAAGCGAGCAGGGCAAGAAAGGGAACAAACACATTGGAAATTCAAGCTGCTCCACTTGTGCTGTAGCTCGTAACCATCAAGTGCAGCTGTTTGTCTTTCCTAATGAATGACAGGGCTGAAAGGGTTTGGGCTGCAAGGTGAAGGAAGGGGAGGAAATAAGGATTGGACAGGAAGAGCAGAGAAGTGAGGGAAGGCAGAAAAACCTGTGGAGCAAAGAGTGGAACAGAAGCAAGATCTGTATGATGCAGTGGGGATGTGGTAGCTACCTCCTCTATTTAAAATCCAGCCATGGTACATGTAAAAAAGCACTTTGAAGAAAGAACATTACCCTCTAATTTTCCTGGAAATATAGTAAACTGTGAAATACTGAAATCAATTTCTCAAGCATGAGAAAAGAATGGAGTTAGATTCAGGTCCACTCCTCTGCCCATGTGAGAGTGGCTCCAGCTTAAATCTTACCTATGCCTGTTCCTGGCTTTAGTCCAGCTCTTATGATATTTAAACACACTCTTCTAATTAACAGCCTGAATTTATTAATGGCCTGTTTATACCCATTTGTTCTTTCAGCATTGTCCCCCTTGATTTAATAGTTCTTTTCCTTCCCTGCTGCTACACCCTGATCTACTTATATGCAACAATCTCCTCCTCTTTTTCACCCTTCAGTTTTGCTGGCTAAAAAGCTAAGCTCCTTAGTCGTTTTTTCTAAGAAAGGATCTTCATTCCCAGACCATAATTTAGTTTTCTATTGTTTGACAAACACCCATCAGAAGTTCATTATTTCCACCTCCTATTTCCTTGGCAAAAATTCAGAATTTTGAGCAAAACCCATCTTTTTCTGTCTGCTGCTACCACCAGCAGCACCAGACTGACTCAGGTTACTGTAAGGAACAGCACAGGCAAACTCTGCAAGCAATTCAGTCAGCAGGGGAGTTTAATTCTGCCAGCCTACCTGAAACCTTTTTAATTTGCCTTTTCAAAGACGTTTTTAAGCAGCAAATCCTGCCCTGTGACAAAAACACACAGGTATTATTTGCAAGAAATAGTGTTTATTCATCAAAGTCGATGGGAATTTTCCTGGTTTATACAGATCAGGTTCCATTCCTTCACAGATGGTGCAGTTCAGGGAATATCCAGCCACAGATAAATGCTGGACTTTGTTGATATGATATCTTGTGTCTCTCTGTACTTAAGGGCTTTAGAAATTGATTAACTGAAACCCTTATCAGGGAGGTAACTATTATAATGCTCATTTTACTGACGAGGAAAATAGAGCACAAAAAAGCTTAGCGACAGCACAAGGTTACACAGTGAATTAGTGGCAGGAATACTGATTCCATCTCCCTGGTCTGACCATTAGATACACTCCCTTAATCAGAATCTTCCCCCAAGCCTTCTGTCTAATTTTACAGGCTTTTTTGGGGGTTTTTTTCTGTTTTCTCTCTTTTTTTTTAAAAATATATTTTGTCCTGCCTTTCAATATTTTCTAGTCTGGCTGGAAGCTGTGGGAGAAACACTGCCTATAAGCAAAAAAAGTTGGGCTCAGCAATATTTTAAGTATGACAAGGGGAAAAAACCCTCCCTGAGAGAGTGTATCCTCAGAAGATTTGCAGCCTGAATTTGCAGCTTCAGAGAACTGAGCTAAGCCACCGAATAGCTGGGTGCTTTATGTGAAGGAAACCTCTTTAGGCTTTGCATTCATGCATTATTAGTAGCTTCATTCTATATCTAAGTTACTTATATGGCTCCTAATTACCACAGTATCTTAATGCCTCACCTTAATGTGTTTATCCTCTCTGCAGCCCAGTGGTGCAGGAGTGTTGAGCCTCCTGCTCCACGGGATAATTTGGGGTAGCAGAAGACTCCAGAAAATGCAGTTTTCAGAGTGATTATAAGCTGAGTCTTCCTCCTCTGCTTCCCATGCTGAAGGCAGACTTCAGGCTCCGCTTGGGAATGTTTCCATGAGCTTGGTCTCTTGGGATCTGCAGGCTGTGGGCACATGGGGATCAGCCAGGCTGCTGTGGAGAGGTGTCTGCAGCTTGAGATCAGATGTTTCAAGGTGTCAATATATATTTTGTTGTTGTTGTTGGGACGCTTAACTGAGTGGCCTGATTTCACTCAAGAATTGTGTGGCAGAGAGAATTTCACAGAATCACAGGGTCATTAAGTTTGGAAAATGCCTCCAAGGCCATCAAGTCTAAACTTTGACTGATCCCCAACTTGTCACCCAGCCCAGAGCACTGAGTGCCACATCCAGTCATTCCTTGGACACCTCCAGGGGTGGGGACTCCACCACCTCCCTGGGCAGCCCCTTCCAGTGTTTAACAACCTTTTCTGTGAAGAAATTTCACCACAGTCCTGTGAGTGCTTTCCTAGTTTAACAACAGTGACAAATTCTGACTGAAATTAGAACAGAAGATGCAGGAAGAGGTGAAAACACCAGCATCAGGACTCGTTTTCAGGGCTCAAATGCAGGAAAACTTAAAAGTTTTAAGACAACAGCTTGTGTTTTTTCATGAGCCTGAGAAAAGTTTCTTCTTGCCCTCATCTTCTAACTCCAGTTTAATCATTAAAGTGGGTTTATGAGCAATTGGTGCTCTGGACTGATATCCCGTATAAGGAGCCCATTTCATTGTAGGTTTAGAGATTGCAGCCCTGTGCCAAGGAATGTTCTGCAGGGCTTTTGGATATCTAAAATGTTGCTGAAATCTTGATCTAGCCCTTTTGCCCAGGAGCAAATTCTACCTGTAATTATTAGAACCAGGAATGCTCACCTAGTCCAGGAGTCTTGACTACTTGGACATTTATCTCCATAAGCTTTACACTTTAATAAATAATTTACCCCCAAAATGCACTTAAATTAGATCTATAATTCTACCATGAGGCTCTGGTGGTGTGAGGAGACCTCCTGACTTTGCTCTGATCATTTATAATGCCACCATAAGCCATCAGTGGAATTGCAGCATTATTATTTATAGCACCGCTTATATTGTTCCTTATATCGTTTATTATGCTCATTTGGAATGGCCCCAGCTCCTCAGGAGGAAAAGATGCTGCACAGTCACCAGCTTAGGCTATTTCTTAGCACAGGAATGGCACCTTCCTGAGGAAGCAGGGATGCTGTCAGGGCTGGATGGATATAAATTGCCTGCACATCCTGTCCTCACTCCTGCTGGTCCTTCCATTCAGTTCAGGTAGGATTAAGGGAGAGGCACAGAGCCTGAGTCTTTTGGTTGTTGCTTCCACTTCCCATCTCGAGGAGGACACTCTGCACCCCTGAGAAACCCAGGCAGGAAAAGGGGTAAGAAATGGTCCCATAGTACCACACACCTTTCCCCCACCTCCTCTCCCACAACTATTCAGGTTAGAGCCAGACCCTCTGCAGATATAAATCAAGTCCTCATTCCTGCTAGAAACAGGTTAAAATTAATAAATCAGGGATTTAAAAAAGTAAAAAAAAAAAAAAAAGTGTCAGATATAAGATCACCTAGGTATCCCCAAAGGTTTTTCTTTCCAGATGCATTATGATAATTTTTAATGACATCATCTCACACTATTTTTACCACAGTTTTTTTCTTTTAATGGATGGAAAAGGAACATGATCTCCAAGGTGGTGGTGGTGGGGAGCAGTACCCTACTTCCCTTTATCTAAAACTGCTCTTGCAAAACCTGGCTTGCACCAGCTGTTCAGCACGACACGCTGGAGCCCAGAGAATTAACAGCAGTTAAAAGCAGAGTATTTCAATGGGAAAAGTTGCAAGCACAACCCATAACAAGACACTGCACTGCCATTGCCTTGCCCAGGACAGTTCTAAATACCCCTGATCATTGTAGGGGTAAGATTAAATGGCCTTTAAAAGTCCCTTCCAACCCAAACTATTCTATGGTTCTAAACGTGTAGGATAAATTCTCTCTTAGGAGAACTCTGCCTCTCTGGTTATTTCTCCCTCCTTATCTTGCCTGAATTTATTCCTGTGACCCTGGATTTATTCTCTCTCCATGCTGGCAGGTTTCACGCTCCCCAGTTTAGCCATCAGCTGGAGTGTTTGGCCTGGACAATTTATTCCCATAAAATAGAGGATTGACGGTGATGAGGGTGCGGAGCTGCCTCTGCAGTCACTCCCCTCTGGAGTCAGAGCCAACCATTTGGCCACGTGCTCTGCTCCCAGGGTGCTTTTTGGACACATGCCCTGCTCCCAGGGTGTTTTTTGGAGGCTGCCCTGGTTTCTGTGTGCTGCAGCCCCCAGGGACATGCTGCCAGAGGGAACAACCACATTGCCCTGGGGTTCCAAAGGGACCTGTCCTACCCCCCTGTGCCCTCTGGCTCCGTGTGACCAGCACACACTGCTCCCCCATCCTTGCAATCACATACACACCAGAAAGGAGCAAAAAGAGAGAAGATGGTGAAGGATCAGAGCAGCTAAAAATGGGAATAAAGAAAATAAGGAACAAGATTTCCTGTTCCTGCAGTTTACACTCCTGCACAGCCAAGCAAGGCAATGATAACACCACACATAGTGAATATGTCATGAACAGTAGCCTGGATTTCAGGGCATAGCAGAATCCCACCAGGAGAGAGGGTTTAAATCTTGCAGCAGGAACACAGAAAATAAGTCCTTTTGTAACCCAGTCCCTTAAGAAAATGTATCAACACGTTGGAATCAGAGGGCCTTTCCAGGTTAATTTAATTATGCTTTTCCTCTGGAGTTTGAGAACATCAGAGTTGAACTAAGCAGAGCAACCACCCACCCCCCTGAACGCAGCAGCAGGCAGACAGACTTTGGGGATTGCATTTTTCTTGTAGGAAAGGAAAAAAAAAAAGAAAAGCAGGAAGCAGGGGGATATGTCTGTGCTGCTGTGTGGAATCATTCAGTTTACACTGATCCCCATCAGCCATCTGAAGCTTTGCTTAAATAAACATGGAGATTGAGGCTTTCAGGGGCAGTTCCCACTTGTCTTCGCATGTGGGCAAACCCCAGAGGAGGACACAGGGAGTGTAGGATGGGCTTGGAACAGGGGTTGGACAATCAGCCCCCTTGTTTCTCAGGTTCACTTGTTAGTTGGCTCTTTTGGTTTTCTTCCCCATATTGCTGGAAAATTAGAAGTCAAGCAGGGAAGTTTGGTAATGAGCCAGGCTCAGGGGAAAGATCAGCTGTGCAAGGCCCTAAAATTCTTTCTGTGCCCCTCACAACAACCTGGAACAAATCTGTACCATTCCAAGCTGGCTGAGATGTGTGTGCTGCTCAACAAAGCAGGATGGGGAGATTTAACAGGCAAAATGTGCTTTTCTTCACCGTGAAAGACCCAGAGAAAAAAATTATAGTGCTCGTGTCTCCATTTTATAGATGGAAAAAACTAAAATATGGAAAGATGGTTGTACCCAAGATCGTAGTGAAAGGTCAGTGTCAGGGTCAGCTAAACAACTGAAGGGTTTCAATGCTGTCACACTGGCTAAGAAAAGGTTTTATATCTTTCTTTTCTCCAGCTTCTCCTGGGGAAATCTGTCCTCAGTGTACAGCAGGATGTACCCCAGAGCCCAGTGCTGGGTGAACTGGGCACTGCCTCCATCCCAGGCTCACCTTCCTCTGAGCACAGAAATGATTTCCCAGGCTCAGAAAACAGTGGTGAATTATCAGAAGTGCCACTGCAGTCACCTTGTGGCATGATGTGGGTTGGTACCTCAGATGGAGCTCAGGACAGTTTTCTCACACAGGGAAATGTATGAGGGGGAAAAGAGGAGCTGTGGAGACACCAGTGTCTGAATACCTGAAAAAATGAGTCCAGAGAGAGCTTCAAATGATGAGACTTTAAGGGAAAGGCTTTTTTCCCCTCTGTTATCTTGCTGAATGTTGCAAATGTGGTGAACTGAGCAAGTGACCATCTGGGATTTGCAAGCAAAGACATACGTCATTAAAGAGTTATTCAAATCAGCCCTATAGCCACTTTTGTGTCATACTTTTGATGTCTTTTCTTCTATCACTAAAAAGTAGTTATGTTAAGAATAAAATATCTTGAAAGTTGGTGGGGTTTTTTTTAATTAAATAGAAAAAAATGGTCCCTTTAAGCCTCCTCTATATCAAAGGGTTTGTTTTGACCACTTACCTTGGCTTTGTGTCACTGTCATTAGCTGTGTCTGGTTGGGAGCATGGCAGACAGGGAGGGAGGTGTGAGTTCCACTAGAAGCCATTAAAGCCTGTGAAATTGGACAATTGGCTATGCAGACAGCCCTTAGAAGTATTTCTGGCACTTCTGGTTCCTGGTTGGGTACCGAAAATGGGGATGGAAGAAAGAAAATATCTTTATGTAAGTATCAGAGCTCTGGGGAAAAAAATAAAAATAAATAAAGCACTGAATGTTGGACATGGAAACATGAAAATTCCAGACTTTGCTGAGTATTTATCTCTTCAGAAACCCAAGTAATTTTCCAGGCATGGCTCATACCACACCTCACAACACCCCTCTTAACTAAGCTCCTGATGAAGCTTCACATTATCTTGGCATCAGGTACCAGAACTTTCCCTAAAAGCAGCGTTTCCATACACCCACCTTTCCTCCAAACTGAGAAAACTTATTCCCTTTTATGAATGATCCCTCTTTGGAAAGACAAGAAAGGAAAAGCAGTTATTACTTTGCTCCTTTGCTGTCACTGAACCTCCCATGGATTTCAGTCTCTCCCTCCTGTGATGCATCGCTCCTCTCCTGGTTTCAGCCCAGCCTGGGAAGGGACTGCTTGTGCCATCTGGATCCTCAATATATTAAAGGAATGGACTGGATTCATCAGCACTTTAGTGCTTTTACTCCACAGCCCTGCTCACTTCAGTGTTTTTTGGATTATGCTGTAGGTGTTTAGACTCTGCCCTTGCTTTGCAGGTGAATTTTGCTGTCAGGTAGATAGAAATGATTGAAAAGCTCTGGTTTTTCTCCGGAATTGCAGGCTCTTTTTGTCTATTCATCTGTCAATAGGTACATTTTCTTTCTTGCTAACACGGTATATTCAGACAGGATGACATTTTTTTTCTCTGAAACATTACCCAGCTAAATCCTGCAATAAATAGCTATATCTTTGGAAGATTTTGAGATACTGATTGTAGGACTCTTGAAAAATCTCTCTGTAAGGAGCAAAGGGTTCGAAATCACGCCTGTGATTAAGCAACTGACATCCTGCTCTCTGGTTTAGGGTACAGAAGTGCATGAAAAAAAGTACCATACCTTGTTATAAGAGCTGCTCAGTGATCAGACCTCTGCAGTCTTTTTTAAAGGACCTACATTTATATTTAAAATCATTAAACTTCCCTCACAAGATCAGACAGCAAAGGGGGATGTGCAGTACAGGGAGGCCATACCATGGCCATGGATGCAAATACAGCTGCAGGATTTGCCCATCAGGCCACTATTGATGAATTTGGGACAGAAGGCTGCGGACCAGAGCATGTGGTTCTGGTGGAATCAAGATTAAGGGGTTTGGAAGGTTTCCCTGTGAGCGCTGAAGCATCTCAGAAATCCTGCCCAGCAACAGAAGCCTGATGGCAAACTTTTCTCCCCATGGGAAATGTACTTCCATCCTCACTTTCTCATTCTGTAAACCTTCAAAATAGCATTCACCACCTCCTCTCTCCCCAGGTTTTTGGGTTTTTTTGTCACAAATCCCTCTGGGTTGAAGAGGGGTCTGATTTCACTCAAACTCTTGCCTATTCTGGAGTGACATCTGAGGTGACAAGAGGGTACATTTCCCCCAGAACGTCTGTATTACCCTCTAGTCAGCAGGAATGAAATTGTCTGACTCTGTCCTCCCCTTGGGGACCTCTCTGAAAATGAGATGTATCTCTCAAGAGGACCTCTCAGCAAGCACAATTGAAATATCTTTGTGGCTACAGTAGCTCTGTAATGAATGAATTAATTGATTTCACCCTCAGCTGCTTCTTCATCGACCCCGCTGGCCCCACAGTGGGGAAGGAGCTTTGTTCCAGTTCCAGTTTCCCTCAAAGCCCTGTTCTATTTAAAGGCAGATGAAATGACTTCAGGGCTCAGGGTGGGAACCCCAAAACCTCAGTTTTGGATGGCAGCCAGATGGGTCATCAAGCTCCACGTTGAGTTTGGACAGAAGGATGAGAACTTCACCTTCCAGCCATCCACAGGGGCTCACTTACAGGTGGAAAGTGGGTCTAAGAAGTTTGATCTCCTAACAGTGTGTCTACCTCCATCTGTGAATGTCTGCATGGATGTTTAAGGAGTTTGTGTGGATATCTCTATGTCTCCAGGTAGCCCAAGTTCTTCCCTCACTTCTTAACCCAATTTATCTCCACAAAAACAGTCAAGGTCTCACATATCTATCAGACTCTGTTCTGTCTTTAAAAGCTTGGTGTGTCCAGCTCTTCCAATCTCTGTGGCCAGAGATCTCATGCGGATGGGGCAGATTTCAACATCCAACCTGGCAAATGGCAGGACTGTGCACAGAAATACAGAAAAAACAGATGAAATGATTCACTGGTGCCTCGAAAAA